>BQNB010081029.1:0-10072 GCA_026074375.1 Tanacetum coccineum
CGCCTCATTGATTTCACGAAGCTTAATAAAATGGACACACAAATGCTCCACATGATATCGATCATAGCCATCAAGGGGAAAATAGTCAGAGACACAAGAATAGGAATGCCTTCAGGTCAAGTAGTCAGGGATAACCCTACGGTATATAAGGAAGAACTTGTTCTTCCACTTGTTTATACTAGAAGGACCCTCGTCCATACAAACATCCTTTGTGCCCCTACGCTTGGTAAAGGGGAACCAATCTTCTTGCTTGCACAAATATTGGAAAACACGAACAGGGTAACAGTAGGAGTGATGCCCAAATCTCGGCAAACCACTTCAAGTGAGATAACCTTATTCAATCCTAAGGGGATCAATTGAGAGATATAGACCTTAAAGTATTTCAAAATAGAAAGAATAAACGAAGAAAAAGGGATACGAACCCCAAGAAAATAAGGCACGATGTAATACATATAAGCTCACCTAGGGCGACATCCATAGTTAATGGTTTAGATCAGAATGGGGATGAAGATCAAGGGGAATATTATAAGTGTTAATTATATTTTCTAGATTAGTCTCGGAAAGGTTGAAAACACAAGTGATCATATCATTTTTAGACATAGCGAGAAATAGTGGAAAAGAAGGAGAGAGAAAGTCCCTAATTTAAAATTAGTCTGTGGCGAAAGGAAACCAGAGCTTCAAATCAAGCAAGGAGGAAGTATGCAGCGGTGTAGGTAAAAATAAAAATTAAAATGTAAAAAGAAGAGGGAGACTATTTATAGGGGCTATAGGAAAACAAACCACCACGGCGTAAGCATGACATGGGACTGACAGAGGCCCAGATGAAAAGGCTTATGAGAGACCGACACGTCAGACGCTGACTAATGGCCAGGGATGGTGCACGTAAAAAAAAGGAGAAAAAAAAAGAAGGGGAAAATAAGAAGAAGATCAGAGCGTCCGAACAATAATTTAAGAAGTCTAGCACGAAAGACTTAGCATCATTCGCACTAGACTAGGGGGACATGATGAGCTATAGTCTACACCGGATCTCCGAAGGAGAAAACATAGCTGAAACACCTCTGACGAACTAGCATGGGCTGAGCCAGACATGCACTCCGAAGAAGTTGTTATGTCGAAGGACAAAGCAGGTCCGGAGTCTTAAGTCCCGTGCCAGGGTAGCAGAACCTAAGGACAGTCCAACAAAGGTACAATACCCGATCACGACCATTGTCTTTAGGATAAACATGAAGACAACCAAACCAGCGAACAAAGGGGAAGTACTAGCTCAGCGACTGTCTCGCTGGGACCAGACGACAAGCACTAATCTCGTGTCGTCTGGCGTGGCTCGAATAGTATAAAGAGGGAAGCCCATTCCCTCGGGACAGGGCAGAACACACACTCCGAACCATACTTTACTTATTTACATATTCTCTTCGCAATTATCTCATATCACCATACTTACTCTTACGCCAGAGTTGGTCCTGGAATAAAATCTCGGGGCGAGCTAACGGTGTTCTTCCTTGTTTTCAGCTAGGGTATAAAAGATAGGCATCTAAAGGAAGCAAGCTTATCAATACATTCACAAAGGATTGAGGCCCGTTTACAAAGCCTAGTAGGTCCACGTAAATTTACCTCAACAAGTTTCTTCTTTAAGTACAAACGATTAGCTAAAGACTTCGTCATGTATAAAGTCTCGAGCTTTGTCCAAATCCATGCTGTTGTCGTCTCTTTGTTGACCTCTCGTAGGGCCCGGTCACCCAAACACAAGATCAATGCACTATGCATACTCTTAAGCATCTCATCCCATGCCGCGTCTGTTACCATGTAGGCTTCGTAGCCAACAACGCATACTCGCATTTATGTTAAGTCAATAAAGCTTTCATCTTTATCAGCCATATTGCGGAATCCATTGTTCCGTAAATTTTACGACGTCAAACATGGTACTTGGAATCATTTTTAACTCTTTATTTACTCTTATAACGTTTTGATATAAACCTCACAACACTGAATCAAACAAAGTACCTCGTGCAAAACCCTTCAAAGTAATACTTTTTTTAAATAGCAGAGAAAAATCAAAACAGAATACACAACCTTTGACTTCTTTTTTTTTCCGCCAAAATATAAATTATGTTCTAATAAAATCCTTCAAAGTATGATGTTGATTTTCGAGCTTGAAAACCATCACCTGATGTCTTCTTTTTCTATAACGTGACAAACCAAAAACCACCGGAAACTTTTGCCGATCATCAATGATCCAAAAACTGAAGAAAACCTTGAGCTTTTGTTAATCCTTGTCAATAATCTTGACAACCAGAAACCTAAGAACCCTTTGTTAATCTTCGATCCTTAATAACTGAAAAATGAACAAAACCCCTCGAACCACTTCCTTTTTTCGTAAAACTTAGACAGACTAACAAGATACGATGAACCCTATTGTTTAACCCTTGAGGTCGATGAACCTAACACCTCAAGGAACCTTGTTGTCGAGATTTTTAATAGCCAAAAAATTAGGTCGAAAGAAACCCTTTAAGCCGATATTATCCAAACCTTTAAACTCCAAGAAAACCAGCAAATATTCGACACCTTTGAAGCTTCAAAACTCGAAACCCCAATAACCTTGTGTCGACTAAAAACCTTTGCTTCCTTCTTGACCTCGACAACTTGCTATCCAAGTAACTTTGATCGAACCTAACTGCCTTTAACCTTTCAACCAAGCTCTTGATACCACTTGTTGTATCAAACCAACAACCGCGAGCTAGAACGGATAAAGCAATCATAAGAACTCCAACACAGTCGAGTAAATGCACACCAAAGATCTTTAATAGTCGACTAAGTATTGCACAAGAAAGACCAAAACGCTTACATTGTATTAAATGTTTATAACGATAAGAATGAGTACAATGACCCCTCCCTCCACCTCCTTTTGTAGAGATGGGGGGAAGAAAACCAACCCGAAAACAAGTTGAAACCAGCTGCTACAAAGGAGAAACTGCGACTCACGAATCCTCGGACTGAACATCGGTTGACGCCCTTATAATGGTATATATAGAGTTCCATGAACCGACATATACGTTCATTTCGTAATTTACTATAATTTGAACTACAGTTTCACTAAACACCCCTATACTATATACTATAGACTAATATGAAAACTAACATATAACACATTATAAATAAACATGTTATCCCACATATGTAAAACATTCAATCGATAAAACTCTTTTGATATGTTACATAGTACCCGAGCTTTATATCCTGCAACAAAATTTATATCCTCCGGTTATCGGCTACTTGCCGTGATCCAAATGGATCATAGTTATTTTCGCTTTATTGTTTTTTTTAATTAAGATTTTATTTTCGTATTACTTTCATAAAGCCTAAACTTTAGCCGTCAAAACACACAAAATATGTTGAGTTGCCTTCGACCAACCGTTTTTTTCTTCCTCATCTAATTGTTTTCATTGTCGAAGATCATTTTCGCTCCCTCCTGAAGGCAAAGCAAGCCATGAGGTAAAAAAAATAGCAAACGTCATAAAAAATGGATGAACCCGCGAAGGAGTATACATTTATGTTTTCAAATACAAGTCCATCTCCATGTAAACGAGCAACAAAGAAGAGAAGAAAGAAAGAAAAAGAGAACAATAAGGCGATGTCAACATTTTATCCAGTCTATCCGAAAGACTCTCGTTCAAACTGCGAGAGATTGTTAGACGACTAGGTGCTCAAACTCGTTTGTGGGCATGTGTTTCATTAGGTTTAGGGTTTGATGTTGCTTATTATTAGAGTTATATTCATTATAAATACACATAATATCCTACATATGTAAATCATTCAATCAATAAAACTATTTTGATATTTTACAACGTCCTCCATGGTGAGACTAATAGCAATGACGCGTCTTTGAGGGCCGGACGACGCGCACAATAGCCTAATTACCGCTATTCTTATGCTAGTAAACGCTTTATGGCACGTTTAGCTGAGAATTTTGCATTTTTGCATTCTAGTTTTTATTAGAATGAGAAAAAAAACCGATTAAAAACTTAGGAAACATGTTCAGATGATGTTACATTTTTCTTTTTTAAAAACAAGATTAAAAAAATGCGCAAAAACTACTAGCTTGTTTTTATTATTTTAGTTAAAAATATGAAAACTGAATTTCTGTACGTTACCTTTCTAATAAATGTTAACTTGAACATTTTTTTCGTTATTTCATTATTATTATTATTATTGTTGTTGTTGTTGTTGTTGTTGTTGTTGTTGTTGTTGTTGTTGCTGCTGCTGCTGCTGTTGTTGTTGTTATTATTATTATTATTATAACGTCACTTTATTAGAAAAATAGGATATTTACAAAAAGTTAGTGGGGAATCGAGATACTATCTGAGCCCACACTCATTTAGCTATAGCAAAACTAATCTTATTAAAAATATGAATAGCAGCCCGTGCCCCAATGTCTTGAGTCACGCAGAACTTTTGAATCTGCTTCAGGAAGGCCACCGCATTCTTCTCTAATTCACCAAGCGAAGAAAATGAAAAGGGGAGAAAACTATATCCAATATTTGCACATTTTGCCTCATACTTGACGCGTTTACGATGTGTCGCGTCCATCACAACAAGACCGGATACAAAATCAACCAACCCAGTTTGCGTCAAAGGCGAGGACCCTGTCAAATCCACACACACATCAAGCCGTCCGTCCCATGAGTAGAGTAACATATCCGCCGGACGTAAGGGTTTGTCACGCCCTCCACCAAGCCCGATATCAACTTCTTTACAGGCCGAAATCCTCGAACGAAAATAGATGTCAAAACTCAACACACATCAAGCCCTCCGATATCAACTCATTATTATTATTATTATTATTATTATTATTATTATATTTTTTTATTTTAAAATTTATTTTATTAAAAAACTCAAGAGATTTATAACAAATTAGAGGGAAACTGATATACTATCTGGGCTCATACTCTTTTATTATTATTATTATTGTTTATTTTTTTTATTATTAATTTCTCAAGGGATTTACAACAAATTAAAAGGAAGCCGAGATACTATCTGGGCTCTCACTCATTTAACAATAGCAAAACTGATCCTACTAAAAATATGAACAGTTGTACGTGCCCCAATGTCTTTAGATACGGAGAACTTTCGGATACACTTCAGTAAGGTCACTGCATCGCTCTCAAGTTCCCCAAAAGAAGAGAATGGGAAGGGGAGAAAACCATATCCAATATCTGCACATTTAGCCTCATACTTGAAGCGTTTACGTTGTTCAGCCTCAATCACAACGAGCCCCGGTACAAAATCAATCATCACAGTTTGCGTCAAGGGCGATGAACCTATTAGATCCACACATACATCAAGCCATCCGTCCCACGCGTAGAGCAACATGTCAGCTGGACGTAATGGTTTGTCCCGCCCTCCACCAAGTCCAATATCAACTTCTTTACCAGCTGAAATCCCGAACCGGAAACAGATGTCATTTTGTTATTATTATTATTATTTTGTAATAACGTCACTTTATTAGAAAAGTATGATATTTACAAAAAGTTAGTGGGGAGCCGAGATACTATTTGAGCTCCACTCCTTTAGCTATAACAAAGCTAATCCTATTAAAAATATGAATATCAGGCTGTGTCCCAATGTCTTGAGTTACAGAGAACTTTCAAATCCGCTTCAGTAAGGTCACTGCATCCTTTTCTAATAATAAACTATTATTGTTGTTGTTGTTATAACTTCATATTTTAGTATCCTTTATCATTTGGAATTTTTCTTCCTTTGACAAAAGCTAATAGCAAAATTAAATAATGTTGTCATAAATGTAAAAAAGATGCATATAAGTGAAAGAAAAAAAAACTAGCAATCTTGTTATATATTTTTTTTTTTGAACAAAATATATTATTATTTGAAGCATGCTTATATAGAAAAAATTTAACGCATTTACGAAAAAGTAGTGGTTTATCAAAAATTTATTTTATTTATTATATTATTGAGTTAAATAGCTTTGTCTTTTATGTAGTGGTGTTTTTCTGGCTTGAATCATTGGTCTCTTCAACTAACTCTTCACATGGACTCATTTTTCAATCCATTGTGATTATGCCACATTTATATTGAATGAGAGGTTGTCTCTGCTTACACTCTTACTATACATATTGGTGAGACCTTTGTCACCTTTTATTTTATTTTTAAATTTTAAATTTGTTGTGAAAGCATCTATCACTTTCCTTTTGAATATTGATGACGTAATTAGCTATGTGATTAAATAAGTGAAAATAAAATGATGAGGTGGAAACTCATTGAACAATAAAAAAATCTAAGACTAAATGTAATGGGACGGTCGACCTCGGTCAGTCGTCCCATGTGGCACTTAACAGACGCGTTCCCCCTACTACGAAGACCAAAACAGACGCGTCCCCCCCCAATCTTTGCAATCTTTCGGTCGTGCAGAAGATCGAGTAAATCAAACAAAATCATACCCATTTTTACTTTACTAGCCGTTTGATATAAAAAAATAAAAATTTAACCCCTTTATTTTCTATAAAACCCAACATCTTCTTTCCTATTTTCATACACATATACACTTTTTATCAAAAACACACACTACAAACATTATGTCTCAAATTAATTCCAGAGTGTTTATTTTTCGATGATACGGATGATGAAACGAAAGTGAATAGTTTACTCTCCGATTTTTTAATAGACGCTGCGCATCTACTCCTACAATCCAAAAATACCAACGAAGCCATATGGTTAGAGATCGTTACGGTGCTCATGACCGTCTAGTGCAAGCTTACTTTGCTAAAAAACTATTTTACAACGCCTATTTATTTCGTAAACGATTCCGAATGAACCAATCGATGTTCACCCGCATTGTTCGAGATTTGTCTGCTAATTGCCCTTATTGTTGTTGGAGAAGTTGGCATCTCTGCTTTAGTGAAGTGTAACTCTGCGATTCGCCAACTAGCATACGCTGTCGTTCCAGATTCTCTAGACGAATATTTACAAATCGGTGAAAAAACTTCTCGTGATTGCTTGATGGCTTTCTGTAAAGGGGTTATGGAGTTATATGACGAGGAGTATTTGCGAAGGCCTACGCAAACTGACGTCGAAAAACTCTACGCTTTTCACGAGAAAAAACATGGGTTTCCTGGTATGATAGGCAACATAGACTGTACAAAATGGTCGTGGGCTCAATGTCCACAAGCATATCGTGCTCAATTCAGTAGGGGTGATTCCGGGTCAGAGCCATTCATTTTGTTAGAAGCGGTTGCCTCACAAGATTTATGGATTTGGCACGCCTTCTTTGGTGTTGCAGGTTCGAACAATGACGTTAACGTTTTACGTCAATCCCCTGTTTTAAATGATCTTAAAGTAGGAAAAGCACCAGAGGTTCCATTCGTGGCTAACGACGTGACTTATAAATGGGGATATTATCTTACTGACGGGATATATCCAGAATGGGCTGTGCTTATGAAGTCTATTTCGCAGCCAGGGTCAAATGATGTGAAGCGAATAAGATATAAGCAAGCGCATGAAGCAGCAAGAAAAGATGTGGAACGAGCGTTTGGCGTGCTAAAGAAAAAATGGGCTATCGTAAGAACTCCTGCACGGTCTAGGAGTCTTAAAAGGATTACGCATTTGATGTACACTTGCATCATATTACATAATATGATTCGCAAAGAAAAAGGAAAGGCAATCTCTCCCGACTTTTATCCGGAGGAACAACATCGTGAAGATGATCCCGTAAGATCGGCACAAGATAGGCTACGAGTTATCAGAGAAATACACGACGAAGAAACTCATCTTAATCTTAAAGCCGATCTAGTGGAACACATTTGGCATCGAACAAATGCAAACTAATTTACTGTAATTTTTTATCTTGTATTTTTATATTCCGTCTTTTACTTCCTGTATTTTTTTATTTCGCATTTAATTTGTAATGTTTAATTCTTAATGTAATGTTTTTTTTTAAAAAAAAATTGTTCGGTCGCCAGTGCGGTCATCGCTACGGGTGTTTGGTCACTGTTTGGTATAGGAGAGAGAAAGTTGAGTTGACGCTAACGTGGCGGTGTCCTCTGCGGTCACCACTACGTTTAGCCTTGCATTGCAAGATTTGTATGTGAATAACTTAGATACTTATGTGTCATTGTAATAAACCGTGAATGATATAAGAGAAATGCTAGAACCACAAATAAACTTTCACAAAATGTTTTATAAAATGATTTGTCATGTAATCAGTGGCCTTCTCAAAATTACTTTTGAATTCTCTCTCTTACATGTATCCACAAGTTACATGACAAATAATTTTGTAAAACTTTTTGTGAAAGTTTGTTTGTGGTTATAGCATTTCTCATGATATAATGCGTTGGAGATACTCTCATGAATAACCTACAACAACTTTAATTGTTGCAAAGACACGACACGTTTTATAAATCCCAATTCTAGATACCAAGTAATCATAATGATGTAATCTTCATGAGGGCTGAGGCAAGCAATTTTCACATGGCTTCTGTCAGCACAAATAATATACCAGTATATATATATATGTAAGAAGATAGAAGGAGAATTATATCAAGTAAAACTAAGAAAAACAAAAGGAGATAAAAATAATAATAATGGTAGCCTCAAGTTCAAATCCAAGCTTCATAGTGGAAATTGGTTGATAGTGGAGTATCCCAAGCCTCCATCACCTTGTTTATACTCCAATCCTTGTTGTTAAGGTGGAATAATGAGTGGTAAGGACAGGTATAATGCATGGAAAACCCAAATATTGTGTCTTTTGACTAGTCATAATATGCTTGGTTTCATCAACGGTAAGGTTGTGAGACCTGAGGTGAACGTGCAGAGGGAAAAGGCGTGGATGCGATCAGATTCGATCGTCAAAAGTTTGATTCTTGGTACCCTCGGAAGAAGTAACATTGTATGTTCTGAATCGTCGCACATACAAGAACCCAAATGAAGATTTCACAGCAAAAGATGTGTGGGATGAACTAGAATGTGTTTATGGTCCTGAAAGTAAGGCTGATCACGGTTCGGAAACCGGATCAGACCGATCAAGATCGGACCTGATTGAAAACCAATTTAGTCCAAAACACGTGACCAAGTACCGGACCGAAATGTTCGGTTCATGTTCAAGTCGTTCCGGTCCGTTTCGGTATTCAGTCGGGTCCGGTTCAATAAAACATAATGGTCGATTTTACTCAAAACCAAACCGGACCAAACCAAACCGAAGACGGATTATGAGAGAGAGTACGGACCGAGAACCGTACCAAAATATATTTGGTCAAGTCCGACTCGATCCGATTTCTCGATTCAATCCGCTCCACAGTCTATTACGCTCGACCTTACCTGAAAATATTCAACAAACAATAGGTACATTTTCTCATGAATCATACTGCATTTTTTTTCACTTATATTTTATTTGACTTATAATGAAATGATTAACAAAATTAAGGATGCGTTTGGTTTACGGGTTTTCGTGTGGAGTCCAGGGACTCATGACCATAATAAGTTGTTTGGTACAAAAGACAACCCAAAAAGTAAGGCGTCAACTCCAAATATTCAATCCGACTTAGGGGTGTCAAATGGGTCAACCCGACCCGACCCGAACCTGATAAGGCCTTATAGGGTCGGGTTGATTCGGGTCAAACTTAGCTTATCGGATTTAACGGGTCAACCCGATAAACCCGATAGCCTAATAGAGTCGGGTTAGGGTCTTGACTATTTTCTTATCGGGTTGACCCGATAAACTCGATAAGCCATAGATACGCATTAAAAAGACTATAATTTTTGTAGTAGATCCATTCTATCATACCATATTAGTCACAGTTCTTAATGAGTAAAACTTGTCACACGAAATAAGATAAAATGCATCTTCAAATTGGTTCTAGTGGGCTACTGGTTTGCTTTAGTCGATGTTATCCATGCTATTATAATATAACTATGGTTATACTCTGTAACAACGCATTACCCTGTAACCATTTGTGATTCATGTTGATGTTTTTTTTGAACGGCGGAATTATATAAAACTAGCAAGGAGCTAGAAAAAATTACAAAGAGTAAACCTCAATAGGGTTTTGGATCCAATTGCTCCATG
>BQNB010081029.1:13261-28638 GCA_026074375.1 Tanacetum coccineum
TAATTATTACATAATTAATACATGGTTAATACACCACATAACTTAAAAATACAATCATATATTCACATCGTACAAAAATTAAAAGCATATATCTACAAAAGCGTACATATGACGTCTCCTTAAAATGATCCTAAAATGATGTTGCATATAGTTTTGAAAACTGGACCGGACCAACGGATTCAACCGGGAACCAGAGTCATCATCGGTTCGGCTAGCCAATTAAAGCCGTCAGAAGACGAACCAGAGAGGACCCGTCGGAACCGATAAAAACGGGTGAACCAAACCTCACAGGGTTCAAATTCTTTTTATTTTTCCGGTTAATCGTCATAAGATACTCGCCGCCGCAACGCGCGAGTATCCTGCTAGTTATTATTTAAAGCATGATTATATATAAAAAAAATTAACGTATTTACGAAAAAAAAAGTAGTAGTTTATCAAAATTCAATTTTTATTGGACAACGTATGAAAGGTAATATAATTCACCTTTTATCAAAAAAAAATCAAATTTTATTTATGAGTGAGTTAAATAGTTTTCTTTTTTATTTAGTGATTTTTGTACTTGTATCATTGATCTTTTGAACTATCTCACCGAACTCATTTATATATTATAGTTTTTTCGTTCTAAATTAATATTCTATGTTTGCTTTTTGGGTGTATTAATTTAATTGTTCACTGTTAAAAATAGATAAGAAAATTTGATCAAGTAGACTATATTAACCTTTATTCGAAACTATTATTACAAACTTTAAAAAAGACTTTAATTAATTAGCTAAATGTAAAACTGTTATTTTACTAAAAAGTAATAAAAAATAAACGATAATAAATATATTTTTTTAAACTGTGTTTTTTGTCAAATGACAATAATTTAAAATGAAGAGAGTAAATAACATGCAACAACTTCACTTAATGCATACACCTTACGTTTTATATTTTTCAATAAAGCAATCGTAATGATGTGTAATTTTATGAGGGGGTGGTTATTAAGACCTCTCGAAAAGTGTTGTCAATACCCCATTTAAAAAAAAATATTTTAATTTTTAAGTTTTTTAATTTTTTTAATTTTGTTTTTATTATAAAACTGTGAAATAAAAAATTCAGAACGGAAAATACAAGGTTTGATAAGTTAAAGGCAGTCAAACATGAAAAATACGGAGCAGAAAGTTGTCTTATCCTATTAATAAAATAGGTAAAATTGCCGAAAAAAATGCGGAACAAAAGTTATAAAGTTTTATAAGTCAAAAACTGTAAAATATGAAAAATATGGAACGAAAAAACATAAAAAAACTGTTTTGTCATGTCAATACAGCGGGTATTAGAGAGGGTATCGGTGGTAAGGGGTTGCAATAACATGACCCTTTTATAAGGGCTGAGGCAAGCAATCTTCACATGGCTTGTGTCGGCGCACAAACTAATAGACTAGCTAGATCTTTTGTATATACTTCCTCCGTCTAATAATTATGGTCCACTATTGATTTTTGAAGTCTTTATTTTGCAACTTTGACCTTAATTATTATTTTTTGTGTTATATAAAATTTGATGCAAAATATATGAATGAATTGAGTTTTGAATATATTTTTCATTTGTATAGTTTTCATCAAGTATTATATAACACAAACAATTTAAGGTCAAAGTTAAGAAATAAAGACCTCGAAAGTCAATAGTGGACTATAATTATGAAACGGAAGGAGTATATGTTAAGGAAGAAATGTATTCATGGTCCTGAAATTATTCAACAAGCAATATGTACATTTTCTTATGAGTCATATTATATATTTTTTTCACTAATGTCGTGAAGGTCAAGTGAGAAATAAAATTAGAATAAAAAGAGCGAGTAGTAAAAATAAACGTATATTTCAAATGCAATTATAAAAATAAATGCATATTTATCTAAATTTTTCGCTCTTATTTAAAATAATATTTTATTTTGTGTTTTTTTAAGTTTTAAAAGTGTAATTTTTTAACACTTTTATAACACATGTCTCACAATATATCTCATTAAAAATTTTAACAAAACTTAACCCACATTCTTTTGTATGATGGCCAACTCACATAACGCCTAAACCAAAATCCTTGGGTTATGAGGGTCATTAACGTTTGGTTCAGGGTCAATGATAGAATAACCCCCGAACTATTAACCTACTGGAATAAATAAAGTTACATAGATTTCATCTTGGTCGATTAAATCAAACATATACTCCCTCCGTCCTATTTTTATTGTCCACGTTTTTTTTTTTGGATGTCCCAATTTAATTGTCCACTACTAAAAATAAATAGGGAAGTTTGATCAAGTTTACTATATTACCATTGTTTGAAATTATTATTACAAACTTTAAAGAAGACTTTAATTAAATAGCTAAAGGTAAAATTGTTTTTCTGTCAAAAAGTAAGAAAGAGAAAGCAGTAATAAATGCATTTTTTTTAAACAGTGTGTTTTTTGTCGGAGAACAATAATTTTGGGACGGAGAGAGGAGTAATATTATCTTTTATAGCGGCCCCACAAATAACTGCTGGTCAATCAGGCTGTGACACACAGCCTGATATCCTCACCTTAACATGTGACCCTTGGGTACATATTAGTGGTCTAGCTCATTCTTCTGAGCTTGGCCTGTTTGGCATTAGTTTTATCTCAAACAAGTAGTTTCAAAATAAAACCTATTCATAAAGCTTTTGAAAAATTTTGAAGCTGTTAAAACTTTAAATTACTAATATACCCTCCAACACATTACAATATATTCGTAATCTAACACAATTAACGAGTGATTTATGCAACAAACGAAACAACAACGAAGACGAAGATGACGACGACAACAACAATAATAATTTATAATATTGGATATGTTGTAAACAATATGTTAAAATTACAATTTATAGACTTGTTATTGATATGGTTAACCCTGGTGATATATTTGAGAAGTCTTTTGAAATTAAAAAAAGGTGGAAAATGCTTGGTAGAATGCTTAGTTTAGTGTGCAAACTCAAATTGATGTCATTATGGCTGCATTTGCCTTGCATAATTGCATTCGTAATAGTGATGCAGAAGATATGATATTTACTACGACCAAATCGCATCCAAATTGCATACACTTGATGAATTTCATAATGTTCGTGGCCATGAAGCAGACACCGAAAATGTCTCTCAAGAAACATCTAATGAGATGAAACGAATCCGAGATAATATTGCTACATCAATATGGAATGCACGTCGTCAATAATTATTACAAACATGTTGACTTAAAGCACTACGATATTTATTAATATAATGAGTTTATTATTTTTTATGTTTTACATTTGTTCACAATTATAAATATGTCATTTTACATCTTATAATTACAGTCAAAAGCTAAATTATCAAACATTTTATTGAAAAAATACAATTTGTAGCTCATATTACCAGCATACGGTTTACGGTTATAGCTAGTTTTGCAAAACATTCTTCATAATCGCTATACTCATCTTATAATTATATATACTATATATATTTATATATATATATATATATATATATATATATATATATACGCTCGTCGCTCGCTCTATAATACTATAATATATTATTTTATATATATATATATATTTATTATATATATATATATATATATATCATATATAGGTTATATATATATGTATATAAATATAGGTATATTATATGTAATTATATTTGTTATGTTATTTATATTCGTAAAATATATACGTATATATATTATATATATATAAAGTATATATTTTCGTATATTATATTCGTATCTTTATATATTATATATTTAGAATATATATACGTTATATATATTGTATATAGTATATATACGTATATATATATTATATTGTATTATATTTTATATATAGTATATCTATATACATATTATATTTATTATATATATATATACACGTTATATATATATATATAGTTATATATATATTATATATATATATATATATATTTATAGTTATATATATGTATATCTATATACGTATATTATATATACATAGTATATAGTATATAGATATTACGTACATGTATATAACGTATATATATACATGTATATACGTATATATATATATTAGTACATTGAATATATTTATATATATACACATGGTTATATATATATGTATATAGGTATTATACAATGTACGTATATTATTTATATATAATATATATATATATATATATATATATAT
Source organism: Tanacetum coccineum (assembly GCA_026074375.1). Classification (NCBI taxonomy): domain Eukaryota; kingdom Viridiplantae; phylum Streptophyta; class Magnoliopsida; order Asterales; family Asteraceae; genus Tanacetum; species Tanacetum coccineum. The sequence continues at coordinate 17,438 of BQNB010081029.1, forward strand.
ATACATATATATATACATGTACGTATATATATGTGTATATATATAGAGAGAGAGAAATGTTAAAATAAAAAGACTAATATTCGTGAGAAAGCTACACTAGACATGTTTTTTAAAAAGTTTTTGAAAAAATCTAAAAAAAATTCATAAGATCGGGTATGTTGGTACATAAAACTTTTGTAAAGAAAGTTTTTCTAATTTTGAGTTTTTATTCGTTTTTTTAATGCACATTGTGCATCAAAATTTTCAATTTTGCTTTTTTGTGCCTCAAAAATTCGTTTTTGTTTTTTTTTTAACGGCAAAGATGGAATATATATAAAAAGAGTCTAGCAAGACGCTAGAAACTTAAAGTACAATAGAGTCAACAAAAAGAATTACATAACATCAAAAAATGGTAAAATCCCGAGACTTTAACTGCGAGGGAATCAAAAGGGATGAAAAAACTTTTGACACGAAGGCCGACGGATCGTTTTCACTTCGGCAAAAGAAAAACCCCCCATCCCGGAGGCCGAGCCACCGGTTTTCACTTCGGGATGGATTTTGATGAAACCCCAAACAAGTCCCGAGAGAAGGATGAAAAGAAGAACCATCCTCAAAACCGACGAAGATGCCAAACGAAAAAACCTTGGCGTACAGGTACGCCAACCCAGCGAACTTGAACGCCAGCTTCAGGAAAAAACCAAAAGCAGCTCTAACCATTGCCATTACGCGTGATCGAAAGGGGATACATAAGCCAGTCATTCCAAGATAACTTCATATGGTCCCTATTGTGAAGCCACGAAAATGAAGAGAAACGAACATTATCGAATAGATCACTTTTCCTCAACGGTTGAGAGTTAAACGTGACGCTATTTCGGTATCTCCAAAGCCACCAAAGAACCGAAGTAGTAATAACATAGAACCTGTGTTTTTTCTCTTTAGAAGCATGCCAAGAGATGATCCAATCATTGAAAGAATCCCAAGAAGAAGCTTGAAAAAGAGGAATATCACACCATCTAAAAACGAGCTTCCACATATCGGTAGCAATGTCGCATTCGAAGAAAACATGATTAGCAGATTCAACATTGGCATTGCAAGAAGGACAAGAGATGGCCGGAATATCCATACCACGCGAAGAGAGATTCAATCTATGAGGGAGTCGGTCCAAGGAAAGCCTCCACATAAACACATTGACCTTCCGGGGGATAGATTTATCCCAAGTAGTAGCATGAGCAAGAGTGGGAAGGATATTTTGGTCAATCCTATAACGAGCATCCTTAACGGTAAAAGTACCATTAGGACCAAGACTCCAAGTACAAGTATCTTCATTGACATCAATATTTAGTTGACCGATCTCATTTAACATGTCACATAAATAGGCAAGATTTCTAACACCAAGATTGGTCCGAGACCAATTCCAAGACCATTGCCCATTATTAATACGGTCAATGATAAGACAATCTTTGTCTTGATCAAGATGATAGAGCCGATTGTACCTTGTAAAAAGAGGAGTCTCGCCTACCCAAATATCTTTCCAAAATCGAATACGAGTGCCACAACCTGCTTTAAAACGAAAAGTGTTAGATAAGATAATACCTTTCGAGTGGAGAAAATTGGAGGTTCCAACAATGTTAGCCCAAATGCCCTTGAAGCTACAACCATTTGTATCGAAACCTCCTTCTTGACCATGATAAGCTTTGATGACCTGAACCCAAAGGGCGTTTGGGGAAGAAAGCAACCTCCAACGCCATTTTTGAAGAAGAGCAAGGTTGAAAGCTTTAAGACTGCCATTGTTTAACCCTCCTTTATCGAAAGAATTAAGAATAATTGGCCATTTAACCCAAGCCATTTTGTTTTCATCTTTATTACCACCCTAAAAAAATTTAGCCCGAATTCTTTCCAGGTCTTGAAGGACCGATTCGGGTGCTCTGAAAATCGATAGATAGTAGATACCAAGACTACCAAGCACAGACTTGATAAGAGTCAGACGACCCCCAATCGACAGAAGATTAGCTTTCCAAAAGGAAAGCCTCAAATGAAAACGATCAACAAGCATCTTCCAGCTAGCAATAGACTTCATATTGGAACCAATGGGGAGGCCAAGGTAATTGAAAGGGATATCACCTGTAATACAACTAGCATTGCTAGCCATACTTAAAACTTCATCTTTATTAACCCCAATACCATAAATATTAGACTTGTGAATATTAATCTTGAGACCCGAGGCTAGATAGAAAACATGGAGAACACGAATGATATTATCCATGTCTTTAGCATTCCAATCTGTAGTAATGATCACATCATCTGCATAGAAAAGATGGGAAACATTGATAGTAGAATTCTTAATATTAACACCAGTAATCAAACCATTTCCCACTGCTTCCTCAAAAGCATTATGGAGACCTTGTTTGTAAAACTTTGTTAAAATGCATTCATTACCCACCACTTCTCTTTATTGTCTTTTAGAATGATAAGTAACTAACTCTTATATACCATATTACCCATCTTCTCCACTGCTACTGCAACTCATGAAACCATTCATATAGATATGCCATCTTAGCAGGGCCGTCTTTAGGGGAGTGCGAGAGGTGCAATCAAGGCTGTCAAACTCGCGAGTTTACACGTAAGATCGTACGATCTTACGTGTCCACCTGATAAAATCGTGTAGGATCGCATCAAAGGTGGGATCGCAAGTAGGATCGTAAACTCGCGCGTAAGATCGTAGGATCGCGTGTCGATACGAGTTTACCAAATTATCAAGTTACTAACTTATTGACTTACATACTTACTAGCCCATTACTTTTTTACGCCCAAAAAAGAACAATACGAGTTCGCTTTGACGTTTCATTCCTAGATTTTCCGATAAATAGATCTAATTATCTACTTTCCCCAAATTGAAATTACCATGAACCAATTAGGGTTCTTCTTTTCATGTTTCTAGTTATCTCAAGACAAAAAATTTACAGGAATTGTTTGTTTTTTTTTACTATTTCATAGTTTTAACTATTAACCTTTATGTTTTTATATTTAGATTAGCTTAATTGTAGTTATACTAGTGAAGTGCTTTGTTTGAGCCGTTATTCGAATGATATGGTAATTTTATTTCCGTAAATCGTGAATGTGACGATTTGAAACTTGCTTTTTGTGTTGTTACTTTCTTCTTTGTTATTTTAATTTAAACAGTTTGTCATTTTAAAGAGGATTTTATAAAATTTATATTTGATGATGAGTAGAAATAATAATAGTTTGACTCGTTTATTCGTTGCTTACAGAACATGATAAATTGGTAGGATCTTACGATCTCGATTCGATCTTACGATTTCGTTCTTGCAAAGACAAAAACGATCCCAGGTAGGATCGCGATCTTGACAGCCTTGGGTGCAATTGCACAGGGCCACCACTAGACGAGGGCCTCCAAATTTCACGCCCTTCTATTATACATATAAACAATATGAGGCTCAAGTTTATTTAATTTATGCACTATTGATACATGTGTATTTTGTGTGTGCGTTTAAAGGCCTTTTTTTGATAATGGCACGGGGCTATCGAAATCAATAAGACGGCCCTGCATCTTAGATTTAACTATTAAAACTCTTTCACTAGTTTTAACATGACTACTTGACAACAATCATATCAATATAACATTAGTGATACGTAAATATGATTTTACTAAACTTACTAGGAAATTACGACGTTACGTTTCTAACGGTGACAAAATACAATATACTAATAACATATGAAAACTCGACCGAACCAATTTGTCCTATGTCCTTAAGCCCTACCCACATCTGATCTATACTTATTTTTTATGGGGATCAAGTTTGTGTCTGTTACTTTTTTTTAAACATATCAAGTTTGTAATTGATCTATGAAAAATTCTGCATATTGAACGAATTATCTAAAAATACCCACATTATAAATATAGTCGCTAGATATTTTATTTGCACTACTATACATATTACTGATATGTTATCGAAACTAGGATCGAAGGTTACCTTAAGCGAAATCGAATCCTAAACCCGAACTATTGGACCTGAACACCGGTGCTTGTTCTTTGTTTCGCCTCTAACCGTCATTCTAACTTTCTAGGGTTTCGTTGTTGGTTACCTGTTTGCGACAAGATCTGTTACGGCTAGGGTTTCGTTGTTGATTACCTGTTTGCGACAAGATCTTGCCATGGTTCTTGTATAATCAATAATTGTTTTTGGAAAAGCTATGGATAAGATCGATGTGATGTGGAAATAAAATACGAAGAGAAAGTAGGTTTCACCTAATTTGATTTCCCTATTTAATTGGAGTAGTGGTTATCAAAAAAATTATGTCAGTTATTTGGAAATTACAAATTTCAAAATTCCTATGGTACCCCTAACGAGTTTATTTTATTTTTACCTAACACTCCTTTTAAATACAATAATTACATTAATGGCACAAGTCATCTCATCATTTAATTAAATGATCTAATGGTGTTAAACTGGTTCTGTAAAAAAAATGGTTCTGCAAAGAAAATGTCATTATTTATATTAAAACTATACACTTTTAGAAAAACTTATTTATAATCTCTCCCTCCCAAAATAAGTATTCAGTTTGACTTTTCAGAGTCAAACTGGTTCAACTTTAACCTTTAATATTTATTTTTTTATGTTATATAATACTTGAATAAAATTATACCAGTGAAAATACACGTAAAACCGAATCGTATTCATATATTTTGCATCAAGTATTATATAACACACACAAAGTTAGTTAAGGTCAAAGTTAAACCAATTTGATTATGAAAAGTCAAACTGGACTACTATTTTGGAACGAAGGTAGTAACTTTTTTATCCACCGAAGTTTCCTATTTTGTTGAATTTATTTGAGTGTTTTTTATAAAAAAATAATTATTTTTAAAATTTTCTTACGCTTCTTACGAATAGGCAAAAGTTCAATAAAGATTCATTTTTTATCATAGATCCCAAGACTCCATCTCAACCATCCATTTTTTCATCAAATTAAATAAAACTCACTTTCCACATTTTCTTTTAAAATTAAATATCTCACAAACCGTTAATCGTTACATAAAATGAAATACCATCGCAACGAGAATTAAATCATCTTTCTAACGAGGGGCACTTTGATATACTTTCGACGAACTTTTTTTTAATTTTATTTTTTAATCACGTCTAGAAAGATCACATGTGATTCTGGAAAATCACATGTGATTTGTATTTTACAAAATCACATGTGATTTTGTGAAATCACATGTGATTTTTTTTCAGACGTGACAAAAAAATCAAAAAAAAAAGTTTGGCGAAAGTATATCAAAGTGCCTCTCGATAGAAAAATGATTTAATTCTCGTCGCGGTGGTGTATTTTTTGTCGTTTAACGATTTAACGTTTGCAAGATATTTTAATTTTAAAAAAGAAGTGCAAAGTGAGTTTTTTTAAGTTAATAAAAAATTAATGATTATGATTGGTCCATTGGATATTTGATAAATATTAGATATTCTTCCTTACGAATATTTGTGTTTTATTTCAACTATACCAACTAACTTTTTGGGCCGGACTTGATACCCAGTTACCTACCAAAATTAAACTATAGTGTACCGGAAAAAGAGGTATAGATTTTAAATTCATCATGTGCAAGTCACATTATTTTTTCCTAAGACATCTGACGGGTCAAGACTCAAGCCCAGGCTCTCGGCTTTTGGCGATTTAAGGCTTTTGTAAGTGATGTTATCTTTTTTCAGTGATTATCTTGACTAAACTTGAATTCATTTTTAATTTTGTTGCTTATATGTATCATCTTGATTTCTTCATCAACTAGCCAAAATCTAAGTTATTGTGCTGATGAGAATTTTGTTACGTTGTTAAATAAAGTTATTGTTAATCTACTGCTGCAATGATCTAGTTCTCTTTATAAAAATCATCAAATATATTATGGGTTTTTCTAACATGTGCCTCAGGGGCACATGTTAAGGTGAGGACACAGGCTGTGTGTCACAGCCTATTGGCCAGCAGTTATTGTTATTAATCATTATCAGGCCTCACAAATAACTGATGGCCAATCAGGCTGTGACACACAGCCTGATGTCCCCACCTTAACATGTGCATTGGGTTTGTTCGTATCTTGAAAAAAAATAGAAGAAACGATTTCCATTATGTTTTATAGTGGATAAACTCTTAGGGTCCGTTTGGTTTGCTTGTAGGAATCACAATGGATATTGGTATGAGAATGTGGTGGTATAAGAATGGGTTTGAAAGTTCAAAAAATGTTGTTCGGTTTACATATCTGTTGATTGGGTTTGAATATTGTTTAATTAAATATATATCTTACCATGTATTATATTTTTGTCCTTTTCTTGACAATATGAGATTTACATATTCTGGTTTCAAAACAAAGTAAGAAAACAAGAAAGAGCAGCACAACATCAACAGAAATTCAATCAATTCTAATATGTAGATGATCATTTGTTATCATCAAACTAGTTTTAATGCCCGTGCATGCACGGGGTTTAAACATTATGTTTTTTTTAAATATATATAATTTTTATTTTTTCTGTTTTATAAGTTATGTATAGAGTATTATAGAAATTATATGAAGAGAATAAATTTATTAAATCTTTTATAAATTACGTAGTAAGATAATTAGTAATATATATTTTTTTTTTTTTTTTGATTTACCTGTTTTTTGATTCGATATTGTAAGCCAACTAATCCTAGCGAAACTACCCTTTTAGGTAGCCCGGAGTCGGCTGAAGTGAACCTCCGAAGCCACAAGGGGATTAATTTTCTCCTCGTTATATTCGAACCATTGTCTTCCACTTTAGAAAATATGTCAATGAAATAAATACTTTTTCAGAAATTCAATTGTTATAATTTTAGTACGTATTAAACCAAAAGAAAAGAAAATGTAATTTCTTTCAAACCCATCAATGAATAGCTAGAAAACTCTTTTTCTTTATATACGATAATTTATGTGCTTCGACGTTTTTCTATTCGGTTGTACAACATGATTTTATACCGATAATGAAAAATTCACTAAAAAGTCTTGGGGTAGATTTGAGATGTGATTAAATAATGTTAAATCTTTGTTTGAAGTAAGAAGTATTTGCGTTTGTTGTATTTTAAAATATAAAGTCTAGCGGTATAAAGTTTAAGGGGTTATTTGTTTATTTTTTAAAGTTATAATATAATTTGTAAATTTATAAATTTACACTTAACTCCATATAATTTATTTAAAATTAAAATTAAACCACTAAAGTTTTTTTAAATACCTCCTCTTTTTTCAAGTTTTTGTTTTCATAAATTTGACACATATATTTTTATGTGTTTTTTTTCTACATCAAAATTCTCCACCAAACTTTTTTAATCTTGACAAAATTAATTCAATTTTGACTTTTTATTGACCAATCAGAATGCACGATTTTGCCTACGTGGCAAAATCAAGCCATCTGATTGGTCCAACTTTTTAATTCATAAGATTCAATTTGATAGAAAACCCCGAAATGATGTAATTCTTTTATTATATAAAACATTAAAAATTGATAAGTTTACTACTATTATCTTTAACAATGTTTCTTTTAACCGTCATCCCTAACATACTTTTCTTTAATATTAAAATTATGATAGTAAACTTATCAATCTTTTTAATGGATTATTATGGGTCATATGGTTTGGACACCACCTCATATTTTATTTGTGAATCCCAATGAAAAACAGTAGCCGTACCTTTGTCATATATCACTGATAACACATTTTTTTGTACTTCTTAAGCCGGTCAACATATTGCATCGAAAACACAAAAAATTACTTTTTCACGTTATAACTTTATTTCTCACACGCTATCCTTTTTCAGATCTAACATCACTGCTAACCTAAAACCACCTCCATCCAATACTAAATGAATGAGTATATCTTTGTAAAAAAAACCCAAAATATATAACATTAATCACATAAATAAATAAAAATTCTAGATCTAAGACAAAAAAAAAACTTTTAATTTCATAGTTAAGAAAGAGTTGTTTTCTGAACTGGACTGAGAGAGGGCAGCGGTTAGGGTGGTGGTGATTAGGCTGGTGGCGGTTTTGTTTGGTGGAGGCAGCGACATTTGGTGGGTGGTGGTTTGTAGCGGCGGTTGGTGGTAGTTTTGAATGGTGGGGGTGGAGGGTGATGGTGGCAAAAAAGCATTAGGTTTTTTGGGTGGGAAGGAAGAAGAAACTCTGGATGAAAGAGATTTTAGCTTGAGTTTCTAAATTCTTACTTGGGTTATGATAATGTTTAGAAAAATGTGAAAGCAGTTAATGACTTTTAGATTAATGATTGGTAGTGTGTGTATACTATGATGGTGGTGTTGGAACCCACTGACCCATTATAAAAGATCAAAGGAGTTATAGTAAGAGAAAAGTAGTTGATTTGTAAAAAAAGAAAAAAGTTATGATGAAAAATAGTGGAGGATGAAGTCTTTGATGAAGGTGAGATAACATGGCTCACTTGAATGCTTTTGCAAAATCCACCAAGTCCATCTATGGGTTTCGTTATACTATTTTGAATTCAAGCCCCTCAACCAAATAACCACAAATGGTGTCATTCTCATACCTTGATTCCCACACCCCTATACCAAACGGACCCTTAATTAAAACGCTAGGCATTTGATTACAAGTTTCAGCGCTGATCGCAAAGCATCGATATACAAAATTAAAGCTCATTACACGTATGGATTATGGAAGACAACAAACCCCTACATGCAGTCGATGCAGTCTTGTCCAATAACGACCTTTTGACTGAAATCTTACTCTGATTACCTATAATTTCAGTCGTTGTGTGCAAAACCGTATCCAAACGCTGGTTATCTCTCATAAAATCCTCTAATGTCACTCTTCGCCTTAGCCAAATCCCTAACATCGACCCCCCTTCTGGGCTCTTTCTCCCACGATTTAGAGGATATGAATTTGCTCCGTTAAATATGCGAATTGCGGCCAACAGATCTCAGTTACACACCACCTACTTCAACTTTGGTGAGGAAGGTATTAAAGTTAACATCTTGCATTCATGCAATGGTTTACTCCTGTGTGGCGACACATGGGCATCATGGCCTAACAATTATTATTATGTGTACAACCCATCCCTTAAACTGTTTAAGAAGCTACCACAACACCATGATAATTGGGGCAAATATAACTCTTGTGGTGGTATGAGAATGACTTTTGATCCTACCAAATCACCTCATTACAAAATCGTCCATGCTGGAATTATACGTAGCTCCATTCAAATAGAAACTTACTCTTCTGAAACATGCAGTTGGAGTGTTTGCGGTGATCAGTTTTGCTACTTTACTTTTAATCATTTTGAAGATGGGATATATTGGAATGGTGGGATTCATTGGCTAAACAATGATGATGAGCCTCTGCATTTCAAGTTAGATATTGTAGACCATCCAATTTTAACAAATAAACAAACCCCCCAAACCTTGAAGGGGAAGTTGTTTGAGTCGCGTGGTTGCTTACTTTTTGTTGGTATGGTCGATACTAAATTCCAACAGTTTAGTATATATGAGATGAATAATTGGAATTATGGATGGTCGATGAAGTATTGTATTCATGTAAATGTCATTACAAAGCTATATCCAAAAACATGGAAGATGCATTCTAATAGGGTTTGTTCGAGTATTCCTAGAATTGTTTTGGGAGAAAAGAAAGCGGACACTTTCCTTGTGATGGAATTATATGGAAAGGTGGTGCAGTACAATATTGCGAGAAAGACTTTACATGAGATCAGTAATTACCAAGTTAGCCTTTCTGATAATACTGCAGATCAAGCTTCATGACACATGTAAATCAATCCTAAAAAACATTCCACATACTGTGGATAAACTCCTAAAAAAAGAATACTCAGGTTTCTGTGCCTTACACACTTCCACATAAGTAATGGATGCTAACGAAAAGCATACCTGCAAAGTTCATCTCGCAGAGAAAATATTGAGAGGTACTGACGTACATTGTTCAGATACTGATTTTGACATTGCAAAATCTCTTAGTTATTTGAGAGAATAAATGAAAAGGTCAAATAACCTGTTGGATATAAACTTGATCTTGGATCGAAATAAACAAAACTTTTGAATCAAATATATCGAAATCCTATCTTTCTTATTAATAAACTTGTCATCATATTTTGAATTACAGAAATGTTCCTATATATACTAAACGAACGGGTGTGACTGAACCATTGTGATGGTTTGTTTCTAACTGTCACAACCTTTCAGATATAACTGTTTTTCGGTTATATAACTGTTTTAGAGTTATATAACCGCCATTTTCTAACTACTTTTGTTGGCGGGTTGTGATTATCTGGTTGATTGGGTTTCGGCCCAATAAGTAGTAGCACATTACTAAGATTTACTAAAAGCAATTTATTCAAACAGATGGGTCTCATCGCCTACTTGAATTTTCTCAACTTTTGCTGTGAAAGTTCACTTATTTACCTTTTATGAGTAGAATCTTATACCTTTCCGTACGTTTTTCGAAATAGGCTGATATATTTACCAAGTGAATAATGGATTATTATCATCTAATTAAATTAACTTTTTCTCTCACATTAAATTAGTATGTATAAGAGAAGAAGCAAAGAGCCCATCAACCTTAGGGATTGAAATGTTGCCTTTTACAAGAAAATTGAGCAACTAAGGTCGATATAAAAACTATGAATCTAGTCATTTAGGAGCACCTGCAAGTTCTTAGCATGTTTATATGGTTCATGTTTTATTAAACAACTTATTGATAAATATGCATATTAGTTATGAACTCACTGGATACTAACCTATCTAGCTTGGTGATTAACATTCATTTCAGGTCATTACACGAAGGTATTTGCAGTAGTTGAAAGAGACGTATGGAACTTTGTTAAATTTCATTAGTGTTTGACGATGGTTATAATGAAAAAAACTTATCTGAAAAGATGTAATTAAAATGAAATTTTGATATATTTTTAGTTACACGCCAAAAGTTCCTTATAGACCCAAAAAATGGCATAGACCTGATGACCTAATCCTGGCCTTCCATATTTAATAGATCTATGGTGTAGATTAAAATCCCATTTTTTATTTAAAAAAAAAATACCCATCAAGGGTAAGATGGTCATTTTTATTTTTTCATTTTCACTCTTCTACCAAAACACACACACAATCTCTCTCAATCCTCTAATCCTAACCCTAATTTTCCCCTCAAATTACTCCATTGATGGATCTTCCA
>BQNB010081030.1:0-29750 GCA_026074375.1 Tanacetum coccineum
ATTTTTAGATTGTGTAAAAAGAGAGTGATCATTAGCAGACTACACAAAATCATTTTCTTTTAGAATAGTAACAAGTTTTTCATTCTATTTTCTTGAGGTGTATAAACACATGTGGTCTGATGTAAAATACATTTTAAATTAAAAAGGGTCTGTAGTCTATTATTAACAAATTTTGTTCCATTATTTCTGAAAGTTTTGATATTAGTTTCAAACTGAGTAGATATCATTTGAACAAAATTTATAACAGAATCATAAACATCATCCTTTCTTTTCAGCATATAAACCCAGACAGCCCTAGAAAAATCATCCACAATAGTCAAAAAATACTTAAAACCATCTCTGCTAGTTACTTTATAAGGACCCCAAACATCTAAGTGAACTAATTCACCTATCTTACTAGATTTATGATCACTTAAAGAAAAAGGTTCTCTAGTCTGTTTAGCTTTATTACAAATATCACAGAGATGATCAGTAGCAGTTTGACTATCAAGATTAAGGGTAGATTTTAAGACATCAAGAACTTGATCAGAAGGATGACCAAGTCTTTGATGCCAAAGAGATTTAGAAACATTGCAAGAAGAAATATAATTATTAGAAACAATCTTACATGCTTTATCAACATCAAACAGATATAAGCCATTAAATTGTCAACCAATCCCCATTATCTTGTTTGCTTTTAAATCCTGAATGTAACAATTACTTTCATCAAAACCAACAAACAATTTATTGTCTCTTGAAAGTTTATGAACAGATTGCAGACTGACAGTGTATTCTGGGACAACCAATACATCATATAAATTAATGTTGTTATTTATTTTTAAATCTCCAATTTTAGAAATCAAGGCCTGAGTACCATTAGGATGACCAACAGTAAGACCAAGATTAGATATATCAACAACATCAACTAAAAATTTAGCAGAAACAGTCATATGTTGATTAGCTCCAGAATCAACAATCCAACCCAGACTTATATTCCCAACAAAAAAGTCTGTATTCCCATTAAAATATATTTTGAAGTTTAGATTAAACTTTACACTTCCATTGAAAAATGTTCCTTTGATATTTAAATTGTTTTTACCTGACATATTAGCATTAGCTGAAGAAACCCCATTATCATTCAAAAGATTCATAAGTCTGGTTAACTGCTCATTAGAAAGAGAAACAGGAGAGTTGCTTGTAGTACTACTACTAGAATTATTAGAATTAGGATCAACAGTAGCATTATTACTGGTAACAGACCTGGAATTAGAATTAAAAGTCCTCTTAACATACCAAGCAGGATAACCAACAATTTCAAAACATTTGTCCATAGTATGACCAATCTTATTACAATTTGTACATTTAAGATTAGGATTAGGCCCCCTGTTATTAGAATTAGAACTTGAACCCTTAGTAGAAGTAATGTTCATATGAGATTATTCACCACTTACAATAGCAAAAGCAGCTTTTACTAATGAAATTGATTCTCTAGTAATAATATTACTTTTTATGACCAAATAATTTTCATCTAAACCCATAAGAAATTGCATTAACTTGATAAGCTGATTATGTTTTTCAATATGTTAAGCCGCATCACTAGTACAAGCAGACAAACCAATCATAGCATCAAATTGCTTCCACAAAGAATTCAAGTTATTATAATAATCAGCAAGGGGGGCATTATTTTGATTTAAAGAATTGATACTTTTATGCAAATTAAACACAGCAGAGCCATCAACTTTATCATAAGTATCTTTCAATTCAGTCCAAAGCTCACAAGCAATCTTAGCATATATAGCACCAGCATAAAGAGAGAATTAAGAATCCAAGTAAACACAACAGATTTACACATATCCCATTGATTAGCAAGACTAGAATAAGAATCATCTTTTTTACAAGTACCGTCAATGAACCCAATCTTATTATGATTTCTTAAAGCAAAAGTCATGTGACACATCGTAAAATTTATATTTCTCTTTTTCATTAGGTAAGATTATGTACCGCGAAATTTGCAAAATTTACCGTTAATCTCAAAAGAAAGTTATTCTATGAAAGGCATGCATTACTTGTGTTACGGAAAGCCTTAATAGCACGCGAATATCACTATTATTGCTTTATGTCTAAAAATATATTTTAGAACTTGTAGCAATAAAAACCATGTTTATTTCACATTTTGTGAAACGAAGCCATCTACTTGTATTATTTTATAAAACCGTCTACACTTAAATAAATACCCGTAACCACATTTCAAAATACAAAGCCAAAGACATCATCATGATATGCCTTACATAGCTACCCTACTTACTTCTTTTCTTTTGAAAAATCCTTCACATGCTACGTCTTGTACCTATTTCAAATCTCAAGTCAACAATGGCATATATTCTTTAACAGTATTAGGAAAGACCAATGATACAAATAGTGTCATGAAACATGACTATTCTTCAATAGTATGCACTCACATGCATATGAAAAGTCTCAGGAAACTAGTGATAATTTGAGTATAAATAAGGCCATGCATGCACACTTTTAGCATATCTAAACTTTGAAAATAAGAAGTAAGCAATAAGGTTCGAGTCTAGGGTTTTCGTTGGATTCTCAAGCCTAGGAATGTCGGGTTTGTAAGGGTTGAAGCCGAAGGAGGTTCGACCTCTTACCACCATCACTCTCCTCGTCGTCTTTTGGAAAACTTGGACCTCGGTAAGTCATCCTTGTAGTTTAACATCAATCATTAAAATGTGATTTACGTTGTAGTTTAATGAATGATTGCTGCCAAACTACACCTTAAAATATATATAATATAATAAAATATAAAATATATATAGTAAGAATAGTCTAAAAGCAGAATCAATAAAACCGAGAGTAGTATAGAATGTTCCCGGGTCGTTTTATCCCCAACGAGGCTGGACTAGAGAATCGATACAGTCGAAAGATTGGAGTTTGAATGAGAAAAATGATTTGAGAGTGAGGAAAGTTAAATTAAACAATAACAAACAACGACACTAACATGTGTTGATCTTGGCATAAAACCAAGCTTAGCCTACCAGCATGCAACGAACCACAGTGAGCCATTGGCTCACTGTTGGGACGTCGCATCCCTAAAGAAACCGGGAAAAGATGTGCTCGAGGGATTATAACGAGGCCTTGTAAATACTCGACACCACTTAGCATTCAAAACCCATTAAAAACGTAAGCAAACACACCACAAAAGGGGGGCGACCACAGCAGCCGTTGTTGGGCTTGCTCACATGAATCGTCCTTGTGTCTCATCATTTTAAAAACTTTATAACCAAGTAGTTAAGTCAGAAATCATACTGGTCTAAGTAGAAGCACTAGTTATGCTTGTTATAAAGCTCATTGTGGGGGAGAAGAAGCCACAACAGTGGTCTTAAACCCACTGTTTGGGCTCGACATAGAGAAACAGAAAAAGAAACATGGTGTAGGCCATGTGGGTTTGGTATTTTATAGAAATAATGCATGTAATAAACTCTAGAGCTTGCATATAAGTTATCTCATAAAATTAGACGTAAATAGATATTGAAACATGCATGTCCTCGAGTCTTGGAGTCACCCCATACCGAAACCCAAATGAATTAGAAAACTAGTTAGCAAAGCAATACTATATCGAGAAGGAAAAGGATTATAAACAATGATTTACGGCGAACGAGTAATAATAATAACGAAATTAGATTGTAAGCTAACTTAACGCGGTTTATATAAATTCTTGACACTAAAAATATTTAAAAGTTATTCGGGTTTAAAACGTAAATGTTATAGAATGAAAAGCGTAGAAATTAAAATGTGAAAATGTTAAATATTCAATAAATACTATTTTAAAGAATTAAGGGATTACATGTGATGATATGGAAACTAAAGGGGTAAATTGTGTAAATTACTAAATGTAGAAAATAGAGAAACTAAATCTTGTTATTTTAAATTTAAGAATATTTTTAAATTCTTTGAACAAGAGAACGAACCAAAAAATATAAGAACTGACGAGTTTACGAATTTACTTAAACGACCATAGTATAGACAAGATCCCAAAGATAGGTAAATATAAGTTACTACGTATAATTTTATGTATATAAACTTATAGATGTAAAGTCGTGTATCATCCCTATAGCCAACGGTTTAAATAACATTTTGAAAACATAAAACGTTATCTCATAAACGACAATGCCTTTTATGACCCATTTGCATAATTCATTTCATACATTGAGTTTTAGAATATAAACTCAGATTTGTCATAATTACTTAGGTATTTGACCAAGTTACTATTTGACGTGCATTGATCCATTATCAATTCCGGACGATTAACTGACAACTTGGGAAAGGTGGAGTTTCATAGCCCTACTCTACTTTTGAAAATCACTTTTGGAGTGAGAACATTGCTTATTTCATACGTGTGAATACAAGTACAACTACTCATTACTGATTGGTCTAAGTCCCTATTTAACCCAAGTTGCTATCTACCCGATTTATCATGAACCGTTAATTACTTGTAAGTACGAATGTTATAGATAGATCTATCGGGATTGACGTCCCTGTTTGTCTTGGACTGGCATTAGTCAAGCAAATACAGTTTTATTTGAGTTAGATTACGAGTGTCCCGGGTTAGACACCTGCAAGGGCATTCCTTCATTGTTGGTGTATGTTAACGCTTCGGTGTCATGAGCTTAGACAATAGTAATGCGATTTATATGACTTTGTATTTGTTATATTGTCATATGTGGATGAAATCTTGTGATTCATAAAACATTAACTATTTCTTGTTAAACAAAAACCTATGAACTCACCAACTTTATGTTGACACTTTAGCAATGTTTTTCTCAGATATTAAGAACGAAGATGCTATATGAAGTCTCATGCATTGCAGTCATTTCCAGTTATCTAAAGATCATTTGTACTATTTAAAAACGATGTCGTATTGTCTATTTTATGCTTCCGCTGAATGTTTAAACAATTTATTATTTCCTAATTCAAGTGATCCGTTTTCTTAAAACGTCTCATATAGAGGTCGTTCTGTATTGCTTAGAAGTATGATAATCATGAAGTCACACGCCCTCGGCTGCCATTATACTCTGATATTTTGGGGGTGTGACAGATTGGTATCAGAGCTCTGAGTTATAGAGAACTAGGTTGCATTAGGTAGCACTAGACTATAACTACTTATCTGCTTATTATGCTTCTATTGTCTGTCATTGCTGGTTTCTCAATATGGGGTACATAGGAATCAACAATCAAGGGAGTACATATATATTAAAATAGGATACATGTGAAATAGACATATATGAGATACATATACTTAATATGGGTTACATGTGTATTAAACATATACATATACTTAATATGGGTTACATGTGTATTAAACAGGCTTAACTATGCGTATTTTGAAATATATCTATATCCTTATTTCATATTTTCTTGTCTCAGCGACATGTCGAACTCGGATGAATTGAGACACACCGATAACACTACACTGGTACCTCCCAGACTCCCTGACACACTCCCTCAGGTGTATCACAGGAGACGTCCTACTCTTGGATTACTTATTTTGCCATCCGTACCATCATTTTCCCCAACTATCAGACGTACCGCTTGTATATCTGTTTTACCTATTGAGCCAAATCTTGCTGAACGTGCCAAAATTTCTACTATTAACCTTGATGATTATCAACTTGATCCTGTTACTTCGCCACCCTCACCTTCATCCCCATTCTCGATGGTTGCTTACCAGCGGATGATTGCTGAAACGAACCCCACCCAGAGAGAAGAAGCTCTAACTGCGTACGGGACAGAAATTGGTCAGAATTCGGTGCCTGTTCTTGAGACAGCCTTGACCGTATACACGACACGCCTTAGAGGACAGTTGCATACCATTCTCGAAGACATGGACCGTTACCCAAATTCCTGTTTGGAGGAGTTAGAAGCCTTCATGACACTATGGGATGTAAAGCCCCGAGTTAAGGAAAGTTCATTGGAGACGCTATATGTGGACGAATTGATTACTCAACTTAGACAGATGTGTGAGGATGCGGAGGATCGTGCTAGTAATGCTCAGGAGGAATCACAACAAAAGAGGAAGGAGGCACTCGAGGAAGTGATCCAGCGAATCTACCGTAACAACAACTAGTTTTATTTTTATCTTTTGTACAACCACTAAGCTATGGGTTTGTCACGGCTAGTGAACTCTTGTATTCCCTTAATCCTTGAAATAAACATCGTGTTTGCGAATAATAATAACAGTATCAATTTCAAGAGACATGCCATTTGTAGTAACGTGATTTTCCTTACGCATATAATTTTTGTACTGCTCTAACATCCATTTTATCATCTATCTTATAGAAAAATGGCACATGCATGACGCCCAACTATCCGCCAAAACCCTCAAGTCAACTGTTCAACCAACCGAAACAACGTGGACATCAACAGTGGCATTGACACTCAGATGCTCAACCAGCTCATTGCCACAAGAGTTGCTGAAGCACTCGCAGCTGCCGCTGTGACTCATGCTGCAAGCACTCAAGAAGAGAACAACCTAGGATCCAACTCTTCCCAGAATAAGGCATGCAACTACAAGGAATTCCGTGCAGTCATGCATGAAAACTTCCGTGGTACTGAAGGTGCTGTAGGCTTAACCCGATGGTTTGAGAAACTAGAATCTCAATTTGGGATAAGCAACGTTGCAGAAGGTGACAGAGTCAAATTTGCTTCTAGCACACTGCTAGATGGTGCTTTAACTTGGTGGAACGTGTATGTTCGTTCTGTTACTCTCGATACCGCTCATGCAACACCTTGGAGTGATTTCAAGGCTATGTTCATTCGGAAGTACTGCCCTAGGAATGAAATCAAGCAAATGGAAAATGAGTTGTGGAACTTAAAAGTGAAGGGTACAAACCTTACTGCCTATAATCAACGTTTCCAAGAACTCATCCTCTAATGCCCTGAAATGGTACCCAACGCCGACCGGTTGTTGGAACATTACATTGAAGGTCTACCTTTGAACATCAAGGGTAATGTAACCTCATCCAAACCAGTAGATTTGCATGAAGCGATTGAAATGGCTCAAGAGTTGATGTACCAAGTAGTCCAAGAGTTAGGAGAAAACTCTGGTGACAAACGGAAATGGAACGGAAACCACTACAACCACAACCCCAGCAACACCAACAACACTAGCAACCTCAACCCGAACAAACGCCCAGAGACAGCAAGGGTGTTTTTAGCTAGGCAAAGTTCTTATGCTGGCAAGTTACCCCACTGCGGAAAGTGTGGATGACACCACACTGACGCGTGCCCTCTTGCTTGTTACAAATGTGGGAAGGCAGGACATAAGGCCAAAGACTGCCGAGCTCCACCTCGCCTTGCAAACCAAAGAGGACCCAGAAGCCAAGGAGGACAGGGCAGTGATGTTACTTGTTTCGGATGTGGCGAAAAAGGACATTACAAGAACAAGTGTCCGAACAATGGGAATCAAGGCGGTGTAAATCAAATCCGAGTCAACCAACAAAATCCTTAAAACAATCCGAGACATAATCAAGGAAACCCTAAAGGAAATAACCAAGCATCAACCAGCACTCAAGGAGGACGCAGAGTACATGGCAGAGTATACATCCTATGTGCTAAGGCTGTTGTGAAAGATAACAATGTGGTGAATGGTACGTTCCTGATCAATGATGTTTATGCTTCGGTGCTATTTGATACTGGTGCGGATAGAAGCTTTGTGTCATATGCTTTCAGTAAATATATAGACATCCATCCTACAACCCTAGATACTAATTATAGTGTGGAGCTAACTGACGGAAAGTCGCTAACCACAAATACTATTTTAAGAGGGTGTACTCTTAACTTGCAAAATCACCTATTCAAAATCGACTTACTCCCTATAGAACTAGGAAGTTTTGACGTCATCGTCGGAATGGATTGGATGGCCGAACATCGCGCAGAGGTTGTATGTTATGAGAAGTACATTCGTATTCCGTATGGAAATGATATGCTAGTTGTACAAGGCGAAAGAAGCGGAGTTAAAAATGAATCTAGATTAGAAGTCATCTCGAGCATCAAAACGCAGAAGTACATCGACCAGGGATGTCAAGTATTCTTGATTCAAATGATGAAGGAGGAGGAAACTGAAATCCCAAAAACGCGAATTGAAGATGTGCCTGTTGTTAAAGACTTTCCGGAAGTATTTCCTAAAGATTTACCAGGATTACCCCCGACACGCCAAGTAGAATTTCACATCGAGTTAATACCCGGAGCTACACCTGTTGCACGTGCACCGTATCGTCTTGCACCTGCAGAAATGAAAGAAGTAGCCGAACATCTAAAAGTACTTTCTGCTAAAGGTTTTATAAGACCAAGTTCCTCTCCGTGGGGAGCACCAATCTTATTTGTCAAAAAGAAAGATGGATCTTTCCGAATGTGTATTGATTATAGTGAGTTGAACAAACTTACAGTGAAAAATCGTTATCCCCTACCAAGGATCGATGACTTATTCGATCAGTTACAAGGATCCAGCATCTACTAAAAAATTGACTTAAGGTCAGGTTATCATTAGTTAAGGGTTAGAGAAGAAGATATTCCCAAGACTGCTTTCAGAACACGATACGAACACTATGAGTTCCGAGTTATGCCTTTTGGTTTGACCAACGCACCTGCGGTGTTCATGGATCTCTTGAACAGTATGTGCAAGCCATACTTGGATAAGTTTGTGATTGTGTTCATCGACGACATTCTCATATACTCCCACAACGAGAAAGAATACGAGGAACACCTGAAAACTATTTTGGAGTTGTTAAAGAAAGAAGAACTGTATGCCAAATTTTCTAAGTGTGAATTTTAGAATAATACGATAAGATTTCTTGGATACGTAATCGATAACAGTGGTATTCACGTGGACCTAGCTAAGATTGAGGCTGTGAAGAATTAGGCATCTCCAATGAAAGAATCACTAAAACTATGATCCGATGGTCTTGGTGAGTCAAACCACATGATAGCCATTTTAGTGAGAGAAAATAGTGAGATGGAAGATGAACTTGTGATTAGATGGAAAATGGATGAAGGATACAAAATGACTCAACACCAAAATAATGACTCAACGGGTATATATAGCCCATACGCCTCTAAACTATACATAGTTGCCTATTCTAGTCCTCGTGTATGTGACTATGATAAACTATGGTAATTCTGTAATGTCGTCACGTAAAAGTGAATTCCCAACAATCTTCCCTCACGGGACGATATACAGAATTACTTACAATAATTTCATAACAAGTACATAATAATTAAGAACAAGAACTTCCATGAAGCTTCATATGCTGATGACGTCTTCTGTGGTGTTTGACTTCAAGTCTGCACTCCAACATGAATCATTTTTGTAGTACTTTGTAGGAGAAATACTGTAATAAGCATGAACTAAGTAACCCATACACTTCTGGTTAAGGAGAAGCTTCTGAATTAGCTTCCCCCTAATTCGTGCAGCATATTCTTGATTTAGAAGCTTTAAAAGCTTCCCTCCAAACTAGCAATAAATCAGCTTCTCCCTAATTCATGCCACATATTCTTTATTTAGAAGCTTTCAAAGCTTCCTCCCAAACTAGCAATCCTCTCTTGAGCAGTTTCAAAGCTTTCTTACAAGCTTAGAATAATAAAGTACACATCAGAATTAGTAGTAGGGATGAGCACGGTACCAAAATGGTACCGAACCGGCACCGTTTTGGTGGTATCGTTTTTTTCCCGACCAAAATTGATGGTACCGTTCCCGGAACCGAGAGTATGGCCGGTACCGGTACCGGTTCCGGTACCGGGTTCGGGTAACCGGTACCGTACCGATTCGAGAACCGTTTTCCATTAGAAAAAATATTGTGCAGCTACTAGTTGCTCGTCAATACACGAAAGATGAGCAATTGCTTCACCCTAACATATAATATACATACATATGATTTTTTCAAACGGTAAATATCATTAAAGGGTACTAGCAAGAAGCTTAAAAAAGAGGTTATAATGAGTTTGTACAAGTTGATTTTGTATTGCTAATTCAATTGATCGAATTGGGACTACTTTTTATCTTTGTATAATATGTATTTCCTAGCTAATCCAAATAAATAAGAAATTTGAATAAAAGAGCTTGGAATATGTGGTAAAGGTTAGGAAGATGAAGCTATCAAATATTAAAAATATTAAAGAAAAAGGAACACAATGCTTAAAGTGATATATACATACAGTAACTAGTGAATACAAGACATATTTAGTGTGCTCATGCATGGAAGTGTAACTTTCCTGATCTTTATAGAGATACATTGCATAATTATCTCTCCCATAACGTCCCGCACATGGTCTTTCCATTGACAAATTAGTTCAAAAAAAGGCCATTTGAATTTCGGTACCCAATCCGGGATTTCCCGTTTTGGTACCGTACCGTTTTCTAGTGGTACCGACTTTTTTTTTGGCAAATTTCATGGTACCGGTACCGTACCCGGTAACAAAAACCGGTACTGGTACGAGTCGGTACCGGTACGGTTCCGGTACCATACCGTTTTTTCGGTACCAATGCTCATCCCTAGCTAAAAGTGTCAGCAGTACTAACTGTTTGTTAGTACTGATGCACTTTGCACAAGTGCAAAACAAATTATGCATGTTACCTAAAGGATTCTACTGCACTAAACACACTCAAATAGAGTGTGTAAACTCAATTCAAGCACAATCAAAAGCTTAAAGAGCTTGGATCAAAATGAAGCAATTAAAACCTTAAGCTAAAAGCTCCCCTGGTGCAGGAACATACATAATAAGCCACAAATCCATTTAAACTAAAATCTAAGAACTCAAACCCTTTTAAAATTTGATTTCTTATAAAAACTCAGCTTACCAAAGTGTTTTAACCAAAAATATTTGACTTTTGTTGGTAAAACTTGCTTATGCTAAACACCCCTTTACCATTTTGACAGAAATGATTTTAAGCTTAAATTGCAAATCTAATTAATAAGTGCTAACTACCAGATAAAAACTAGCTTATAACTAACTTATTAAGCATAAACTAACAACTGGATTTAGCTAAAACTTAAGATCTAAGATTATACTAAATTTTTGGTGTTTTTATGGTTTTATGACAATCTAAATATTAAACTAATGATCTATATCTCTTAAGCTAAAAACAGATTAACTAATTAGATTAATAAACTAAATAAAATACAAATAAGCACTAATAAGCATACAGAATAAGCAAATAAGCAGTTCTAGGCTATTAAGCAAATTATCTATTATTAAGCTAGAAATTATGAAAAGTAACAAAAGAGAAAGAAAGTTACCTCAAAATCCTAGCTAAACAGGGATCTATAAGCCCTTAGCAGAGCTTAACCAGAGCCTAAGCTTATTGCTTAAGCCCAATAAGCTTTGTTTCAAGCTTATTTCTTATGATTTCCTAAATGTTGCCCTCAACTCTAAACCATTCCTTCATTATTCATCTCAGCAACAATTTCAAAAGTTTAAAGAGTGATAAGAGCTTATGGAGCTTATACTAGTTTAATTGAGCTTATAAGAGCTTAAAGGCATAATTTGAGATATCAAAGCTTAAATTTAAAACAAATTTAAATGAAAACTAAGCTTATATTGATGACAAAATTTCAAATTACAATACTTGAGAAGACAAATTACAAGAGCTAAATTGTTGAAAGAAAATTACATTTTAAAAAAAACTACATAAGCTAAATTAAGCTAAAAAATACAAGAGAGAAAAAGATTCTTTGTGTGTGAGAGGTGAGGACTATTTATAAGCTGTTGAGGAAGATTCTAGGCCTGAGCTCCTCTGCACGCTCCTTTTCATCTGAGCCATCCAATAAAGCAATCATTGAATCACCCTTTTGATCCGTTAGATCATTTGTGTGTGATAGAGGATTGCCAGCGTGTAATTCCTTTGATGTGACCTTGTGTTACTTCTCTGAGTAGAAATAGTACAAAACCCACATTCCATGTGTGCTTCTCCATTGATGACGTGGCTATATGCTCGAGTGAGGAGCTTAGATCTCTTGATTTTACTAATCACTCCCTACCATCTTGTTTAGGAGCTCATGAATAGAATTACTTGCCCCTCAATTTCCATTTGCCCTCTATTTTACCCTGGCTAGTGAAATGAAAGCGAAGATGAATAGTAAATGGGTCTTGGCGCCAAGTTTATAACTGAACGAGTTAAATTCAGTTGGATCTTTGGCCAATTGTCACTTCTAGTCCCTCTCTTACTTTTCTCCCTTTCTAGTTATAAAAGGTTTTGGAAATATGCAAGTTTGGTCCCTGGATTTTATTGAAAAGGGAATGGGTTAGGATTGGGCTTTTGGAATGGGCTTTTGGGCTCTTTGGTATCCGGGTATGGTTTTTAAGACTTTTTAAGGCCCATTAAGGGGTGAGGGGTTATTTTTAGACTTTTATGAAACTTGGAGGGTGAAAATGGAATGTTTTTGGGTTTTGTCTTTTATTGGTTGACTTTTTGTTGACTGGATTTGATTGCGGGTCTCAAGATATCGCTTCCCCCATGTGTCTGAAGAAATGCACCCAAAAACCACAAGTTAAAGCACTGATATTCTCTACGGTTATGACCTTTGTCTTCCCGGCATGGCCTAACTTAAAAAAAATTCAAGAAAGATGCCCTATGTCAAGCTTTCAAGGCAAAGACTCAAGGGTGAATCTACTCCTTCCCCCTTGCTAGTTTCGACACGTCGGAATCAGCAACACCTTGGATGCACATTTACTTGAGTGCTTGTGTGAAGAATAAATTAGCTCAGATCTAATCCATGAGAATCAATTGCTGATCAAATCTCTACTCATAACCTCTCTCTGGCTATCATTTTACCAACCGTTTTGTAGGCTATTTGAAGTGACCACTGATGAAGTAAACCCAATATACCAAACTTGAGACAAAAAAGTTTAAAAAAAATTTCCGTTCTGTGACTTAAGCTTGCGCTAATGTTTGAAGAACAGTGTAGAGAATTTGTGCTCCAAGCAAATCTCTAAGTACTTCATACCCCTCCCAAAGTATGAGACTTTCATCACCTTTTGCGATTATCCACAACGTCTTAGCGTGTGACACTGAGTATCTATAAACGTTAACTCCTTTTAAGTGGATAGTTACCAGTCATCACCAGCCCACCCCTTGACTGCTAGAAACTAGATAAACCAAGTCTTCAACTTAAATTAAGCTCGATCAAGTTATCATTGAAAGTCATGCATCCAGCCAACCCCGACTTCAAGATAAAATAAGATCACGCCTTCGTAAAATGCGACTTCAATCTCAAATAAGTGATACCCAATCAACTCCGTAGTCACAAAAGATTAATTCAAAAATCTAGCCTTTAAGTTTCATGATTCTTTATCCAAATTGATCGATCGGTGGTAGAAAGAAATTGTGTTTGGTTGTGTTGTTGTTGAGTCTTGAAATAATTCTTGAAACTACACGGGATTTTACAATTCTCGACAAAACCGGGAAAACAATTTAATGTGTCACGGGATTTTACAAGTCAAAGAAATAAACCGTATAATTTAAAATTTTGAGTTGATAGGTTTTAATTAAAATGACTAGTTCGGTTCTCAAACAACTTAAGTTCGGTTCCAACTGGTTCGGTTCCAACTGGTTCGGTTCCAACTAGTTCGGTTCTAATAAAAAACTGACTAGTTTGGTTCTCAAAGGAATGACTAGTTCGGCTCCAACTGAATGACTAGTTCGGCTCCAACTGAAATTGACTAGTTCGGTTCCAACTAAAATTGACTAGTTCGGTTCCAACTGAATGACTAGTTCGACTCCAACACAAAACGACTAGTTCGGTTCCAACTGAATGACTAGTTCGGCTCCAACTAAAATTGACTAGTTCGGTTCCAACTAACATTGACTAGTTCGGTTCCAACTAAATGACTAGTTCGGTTTCCAACCAAAACGACATATTCGGTTTCCAACTGAATGACTAGTTCGGCTCCAACTAAAATTGACTAGTTCAGTTCCAACTAAAATTGACTAGTGTGGGTCCAACTGAATGACTAGTTCGGTTCCACCACAAAACGACTAGTTCGGTTGTAATTGAGACGAAACCCAAATTTTCAAAACTCAAAAAGACACATTTTTGATTGGTTTTTTGCAAAAAATCTTGTACAACTAGTGTTACTAACCCTGTAGGAACAAGAAAAATGACAACTTTAAGGTTTTTAAGCTGAAAAATTTTAAAACAAGATTTTGCTCTTTGTAAAGGTTTTGAACACAAATCAAAAGACAAACACAAAAACTAAACACACCACTCCATGGCTCTTGATACCAATTGACAGATTCACGAAAACTATGATCCGGTGGTCTAGGTGAGTCAAACCACATGATAGCATTTAGTGAGAGAGAGTAGAAGAGAGAAAGTTAAAATAAAAAATATGTATAAAAATGGAAGATACAAATGACTCAACCCCTCTTTGGAAGCCATAGAGGGGTATTTATACCACCACACATTACATAAGAATCCTATGTTGACTATACTAGTCCCTATGTGTGGTGATATGGTAAACAATGATAATTCTGTAAATGTCATCACGTAAAGTGAATTCCTAACAGTAAGGAGGCACAGTCACCTCAGAGGTAAAGGACCACCATACCCTCATGAGGGTAAGAGAGCAAGCCAGTTTCCTCCAGGAGGTAACAGCCCCAGTCACCTCAGGAGTAAGAAGGCAGCCAGTCTCCTAGGAGGTAAGGAGCTACCAGTCCTCCTCAAGAGTAAGGGAGCAACAAGTCTCCTCAGGAGGCAAAGAGCAATACCTATGCAAGAGGTAGAGCATTGTCTCCTTCAGAGTTAGTACACTGACGACTGACATAGGATATATGAATGGCACATACATCTGGTCTACAACATTTTTTTTTTAGTTATTTTTTAACTTTAAATTGTTTTTTACTTGGAGCATGGAGACAACTTTGACCCTGGAGACCAAGTCTGATACATGCCAGTGACTGACGTGTTGCCTCTAGAAGATAACTTAGCTCCCACAATGCTCTTGTCTTGGAGCTAAGCCCTAGTAGTATATAATGAACTGCTCACACACTTGAACAAGGTAAGTTACACACACATACTTCCCCTTACTATCTCTTTCTAGTTTCTCTCTCAAAATTTTTAAAAAAAACTTTTTTAAAAAAAAATTAAACCAAGCGTATACTTATCCTTACGCCAGAGCTTGGTCTTAGATTAAAACCCCGAGGCGAGCTAACGGTGTCTTGTCTTATTTTAGCTAAGGGCCGAAGGAGATGCTCTAATATCCAAAGGACCAGCAGCTGAATCACACTCATGAGGACTTACTCACTCAGCTCTAGGACGAAGGAGATGTTCCAACTTCCGAAGTACTAGCTGCTGAAGCACACTTATAAAGTCTAAGCATCCTTACGGAATTTGCTTAAACATAAACGAACCCCAATGTAAATATGTGTTTCGATCACTATGATGCCGGCATAACATGCTTATCAGCATCCTTAGAGTTGATGCGATGGAATTGAGTAACGGCCTCCGAGGCGATGAAGTTTACATGTTGTGGAAGTGGTGGGTGATGGCCATAAGTTGAGATGATAGAAGCAAATGGAAAAGAAAATAGTAAAGAAAACAGGTGCGTTTAGTTAATAAGAAACACCTACAGAACAACTGTCATTCAATTTAGATTGATATTCCGCAAGATATTAAAACTTAAACATTAAAAAAAAATACTTGTATAAATATTTCTTACTTGTTTATCTTGTTAAATGTTTTAAACATACTTTGGTAAGCATAAAAGTTGATTAGTTAACATTAAATAATCCTTGTGACAGATTAAAAAAGATGATGTGTTTCAAAAGCTTTAAATTTATAATGCCTAAATTACCAATTTTATTATAGGGAAACACACAGGTAAAAGTATAACCCACATATGTAGTATAGTATTTTCAGGTAAGACCATTCGTCCACAGAGATTTTAGTAGAGTTTAAATAATCAAAAGAAATTAGACTTAAACAGTTTTGAAAATAACATTTGTTTTACCAGTGATAATAAAGATGACTACTCGAATAGTTAAAAATAACTCATAAGTGTTGGAAATAATTAAGACCTTGAAAATGGAACCTTTAACTTATAAAAAGGATTTCTCGTCATAAAACGTTTTCACAAATTAACTTATTAACGTCAAGAAGTTTATTTTTTTTTAATATTTAGTTAACTAGACCAAATGTGTCACTCAAATAATGTAGTTGCTAATATATCAAAGCTTATTTTATTTATCAGTTTACGAAAGTGGATTTCTCAACACAAATGTTAAAGACCATAGACAAATATTTAAAACCACATAGATCATAACGGGTATTTTGACCTATACCGATATGATTATATAATCTAAGATTGATAAGCAAAACCGACAAGATAAGATATAATATGATCGCAACATAAGCTTGATATTAAAGAGATCATGATCATACCAAACACTTATTCATTATCATAACATCACCGAGTAGTCATGATAGATTTAGCCTTTGATGGCTAAGGAGTTCATAGCATAACTTGATTCGATAACAAAATTCATTCTTTTACTAAACTACTATGATGTTCTTCGTCGTTCTTGATGATTTGATCTTATTTCCTTCAAAGGATATGTGTATTACACTTGGAAATGCTTGGAAAAGTGTTTAGGACTTCTAAGGGGGATAAATGGTTAAAGGGGTGAATACTTAGTTGTTTGTAAGTATGAGATGGATTGAAATGTATGAAATTCGTCCTCTATTTATAGGCCGAGTGAGGGGTGAAAGTCTGGCGCACAAAGGAATTTGTACGGCGTACTTGGTGATTAAATGCGAGGGAATTAAATGTTTATTGGAGAAGTGCGGTGCACAAAGGAATTTGTGCGGCGTACTTAGGGTATTAATGCAGTAGTATTTATGTCTTCATTTACTCTATCAATGTAGATGGGGAAGTGGCGGCGCACAAAATAATTTGAACGACGTACCTGTGGGAGTTTAATGCTGAATTTGACTAATCTTTAATTCCATTGACTTGAGGGAAGTGCAAACACACAATGGAAAGTGTGGACATACATTTGCACTTTCGGCTTGATTCTTTATCTTTTCTTGCATGTTATGTTTTCTTAGCGTATAAATGTTCGATCTTTGTTGTGTTTGACCTCGAGATATCTTCAAGTGATCCTGCAAGCAATTTAAGCTGTTAAGTATCGAAAGTTCACGAGAAATGATTAAATATATACAAATAACGCCACTGAAAACTTGTATAATTTGGGCGTTATAAAATCCCTCCATACTTAGCTATTGCTTGCCCTCAAACAATCAAAGCAAGAAAACAAGATCATTTATCATGACGTGGTGAAAATTTAGATTTTATAAGTGTTTACAGGTTTAGATAACCTTTTAGGCATTGACATATAACTAAGCACCTCACATAGGAAATGTGTTTGATTTTAGAATTCATTCAGTTCACTCAGATAGGGTTTTATATTTGTGAAGTCACTCAATTGCACAGACATAATCTAGACAGCTACCATAGGCTTGTACTAGACACATAAACCTGATCAAAAGGTGGAACTTGATACTGATGCTAGATAGTAGCATATACAAATCTTCATGTGCCGGAACTTAAGCCTTTATTTCTTTGAACTATTTTTTATCATACCTAAGGCTTGGCACATAACTTCTTCTTTCAACATTAACTTTTTTACTTGAGGTATTCAGAACTTAGTACTAAAAGGAGTGCTTGCAAGAACAGAAACTTTTGGGATTCATAACATGTGATAGGCTTCGGTCTAGTAAATGATGATCAATCACAAGTTCTAGAGCTTCTAAATTACCGGCTCACTCAAATATAATTATCAACCAATACCATTGCTCTAGAAAATGCGACAAAACCACATATACACATCTATAACGATGGAATAGATACAAATATTGCTCATTCCTTAACTTCGAACAAGCTAAAGGCATCAAATATCTTGGGTACCAGAAAGTGGGTACCCGAATAATATTAAGGCTTATATTTACTCACAATAAATAGTGGACTGGATGTGCTA
Organism: Tanacetum coccineum; assembly: GCA_026074375.1. NCBI lineage: Eukaryota > Viridiplantae > Streptophyta > Magnoliopsida > Asterales > Asteraceae > Tanacetum > Tanacetum coccineum. Next base: position 18,014 of record BQNB010081030.1, read on the forward strand.
GCTATAGTGTCAATCATGGTGTTTGATTTGCCTTACTAAGGACATTTTTATATTTTGAAAGCAATATGTATTAAATTTGAAATATTAGTTTAAAAATTTTTTTGCAAGGCAAATATGGAGGATATGATTAAATTTTCCTATTTTGGCTCCCCTCTAACACTTAAGTGTAACATTGCCCATCAATGTGATACCTGTGATAATAAGATAAAAATAGGGAAAATAAGTAGAAAAAAGTACTATCACCGAGTCATAAAAGATATAAATGCTGCGAGAGAGCTATCCTTGAGCATACTTCATAATTTTCCAAATCTTTAAGCTATATTACCTGCATAAAAGTAAACACACAAAAAACATAAAAAAAGAAAATATGTTTGTTGTTTTTTTTAGAAAATAAACAAAGGATATGAATGAAAGAATGGAAGAGAAAAAAAATCAAAAAAAAAAAGAACTCCTCCACAACTTAAGTGTAGCACCGGTTGCCTCCCGACAAGCGCTTAATTTTTTAAGAGAGTCGTTAGCTAGACTCGAACTTGGTGAGTCATTCTTTAAGGAAGAAGGGAGTGCCTGCTTCCCTTTGGTCATTATAATCTTCTTCTTCATGATATAGTTTGAGTCGATGGTCATTAACAATAAATGTTTTTCCATCTTTTCCATATAGTTCAACATATCCAGACGGATACTGGTGTTTTACTATGTATGGTCCTAGCCAGCGTGATCTGAGTTTTGGCTGTTTGAATTTATACTTTGAGTGAAAGAGCAGAACCTTGTTTCCGTGTTTGAATTCTTTTCTCATCCTTAGTTTTCTATCGTGCCAGACTTTGGTTCTTGCCTTGTATAATCGAGAGTTTTTATAGGCTTGGTGTCTAAGTTCATCAAGTTCGTGTAACTGAAACATTCTTTTCTCACCAGCAGCAATGAGATCAGGATTGCAATTCTTCAAGGCCCAGTATGCACGGTGTTCAATTTCAAATGGTAAGTGGCAGTATTTTCCATATATGAGTTTGTAGGGTGTGGTACCGATAGGTGTTTTGTAAGGAGTACAAAAAACCCACAGAGTGTCATCAATTTTTCTTGACCAAATAGTAGGATTATCTTTAACAGTCTTTTCAAGAATTCTTTTAAGAGCTCTATTCGTGTTTTCAACTTGACCACTAGTTTGAGGGTGATATGATGTAGAGAAACGATGGTTAACTCCATATCTTTTCATTGTTTTTTCTATTATTTTGTTGCAGAATTGATACCCACGTCGATGATTAGAGCAATGGCATTCCAAATGGCAAAATAGTTTCTTTAAGAAAGTGATAACCACACGGGCATCATTGGTTGGTAAAGCTTGAGCATCAGCCCATTTAGATACATAATCAACAACGATAAGAATGTATTCATATTTATGCGATTTGGGAATGGTCCCATAAAATCGAAACCCCATACATCAAAAATTTCACATACTTGAATGTTGTTTATGGTCATCTCATCACTTTTCGATATATTTCTCGTCTTTTGGCATGCTTTGTAAAGGCTAACTAGAGTATGAGCTTCTTTTATGATTGGCGGCCAGTAAAACCCTGAATCTAGGACCTTTTTACCAGTTACCATTTGTCCATAAATATCCACCGGTTGGTCCGTAGTGACATTGATCTAAAATGGTTCGAGTTTCTGGTCCAGATACATAGCGTCTGATCATACTGTCAGAACATACTTTGAAGAGGTAGTGTTCCTCCCAGAAGTAGTGTTTGAGGTCAGAGAAGAATTTGTTCTTTTGTTGGTACGTCCCATCCCTTTTGGTATAATATCTCCAACCAAATAGTTTGCAAAGTCTGCGAACCATGGTTCATTTCTGGTGTTAATTTCTATAAGGTTTTCTCTAGAAAAGTTATCATCCACTTCACTGTCATCACTTATTTCTTCATTTTGAATTCGGGACAAGTGATCGGCAGCGACATTTTCTATACCTCTTCTATCCTTGATTTCTATGTCAAATTCTTGTAAGAGTAGTATCCATCGAATAAGACGGGGTTTTGCATCTTGTTTTTTAAAGAGATGTTTAAGAGCTGAGTGATCAGTGTGAACAAAAGTTTTTGATAGAATCAGATAGGATCTAAGTTTGTCGATTGCAAAAACTACAACCATAAGTTCTTTTTCGGTTACGGTGTATTTTTGTTGAGCTAGATTAAGAGTTTTACTTGCGAAGTAGATTGGGTGAAAGTTTTTACCATCTTTTTGACCTAACACAGATCCAACTGCGAAATAACTTACATCACACATAAGTTCAAACGGAAGATTCCAGTTTGGGCTTATGATCGCAGAAGCACATGTGAGTTTCTCTTTTAATAATTCGAATGCTTTTTGACATTCATCATTGAATTCAAATGGAGTATCTTTTTCAAGCAGCATAGTTAGAGGTCGGGCAATTTTCGAGAAATCTTTAATGAAACGTCGGTAAAAACCAGCATGTCCAAGAAAGCTTCTAATACCTTTGATATTAGTAGGGGTGGAAGTTTTGAGATTACATTGATTTTTGCTTTGTTGACTTCAAGTCCTGCGCCAGACACCTTGTATCCAAGCACAATTCCCAACGTTTGGTTCCTTTCCATCTTGACAACTTGCTAAACGGCTGGAACATGTGTTGAACCACCAAAAAGTATGAAATCCTAGAAATTAAAAATGATGATCTCACAAAGATCGGTAATTAGATCTAAATAATTAGAACTACTATTAATTTTTACATAAAAAAAACTTACCACCGGAGCTTTTTGTTTGAGTAATTTACTATTCACTGTGATGGCAGTCGTTGAGGGCTTCAGTGACGGCTAATCTCTTGAGTTTTGGTGACGGCTAGCTTTTGGTGACTGCTTGATTACGGTGTTGGAGGAATAATGGAGGCGGCAATTTCATGGAAGCAGGAAGGTTTGTGGTTATTTTGACTAGGTTTAAAATAATTAGAGATCCCAATAAATAAGGGACGGTTTATTGTGGACGGTTTTAAAATTATAATTATGAAATACCAATAATGCCCCTTAACTCTTTAACTATAAATACCTGATCTTTCACTTAATTACGAAACTGCCACCTCTATTTATAGCCATTGATCAAATATTTAATGGCTGAGATTGGTTCTCGCAGTTCTCGCTTTTTATTTGGTTCTGAAAAGAACCCAACACTATATATATATATATATATATATATATATATATATATATATATATGTATACCTATAAGTAATACTAATGTATATTATATGGTATATATGTAATATACATTATATAAATATATAATATATATATATACATATATATATATAAATAGATGTAATGGATCAAATGAGAAATTTATCCATAAAAATAGAAGGATAAGAAGTAACTATAAACGCATATTCGAGATGCACTGCGACTTAAATTAGATGCCTCTCTATAATCTATATGGCATTATAACAGCAATTCAAGCTTTTAATTAGGATGCATATACATAAATTAGATGCATTCATGATTTTCTCATGTTTTATGTTTCTCTGCACAGTGCTAAAATCAATGAAAATCAATGTTGCACCATCTGCACACATCAATTAACTTTCGAAACTCAGAAATGGTGCATGTAAATGATTAGAAATCATCTAATGCCAAATTGATTGCATCTCAAATGTGTGATTTAGAGTCACTGTCTCCACCACATCTTATTTTAATTTACTTCCACTGGATCCCTACTCTATATATCACATATACACACACAGTATTAAATATATATATATTATTATATTATATATATATATATATACCAAATATAAATAAATATTATATATACACACACATACTATATTATAAATACATATATATCCATATATATATATACATATGATATACATATAGTATATAGTAAATATGACATATACATATATATATTACATATACATATATAGATATATACATAAATATACAAATACATAAGACATATAAATATATATAATATGTTATAAAATATATATATAAATATACATAAACAATCACATATACAAAAAAATATACCTATACATCAGTAATAAGTAAATATAAAACTAAATTAAAATAAAGTCAATTATATATATAAAGTAAATATAAATATAAAAATGTATAAATAATATATAAAAATACACCCTTAGGTTTCAAGTCATTGATGACGTCGATAACCTACTAAATATTTAGTATGTACGAACTCCTTTGCATAAAATCTAAAAAATAACTAATCGCGTAAATCGCGTAAGCTAAAAATTAGCGTTCAATGTAAACGGGCATCAAACAATTAAATGTTTACATCATTCAAGGGTTATATAATTATTTTGAGGATAATTATTAACTTTGTTCATTTTATTTTTATCGGATACGTAAAGTGTATACGTTTCGCGATAAATTGCGTTTAGGCACTCCCGGAACCACAAAAACTTTTCTACGCTTCAACAAATACCCACATTTATACCCAATACATAAAGTTTACTCAAATATATCATGTTCATCTCTTATATGCCGAAATTCTTGCCTTTTATACAAAGTTATACATAGAAAACTCTTCCTTTGGTCAAATGTACACCATACCTCTTTATTACTTAGCCATACCTTGTCTAAATGACTAAAGGCCATCCCTAAGACCAAAGACCCATCCCTATGACCATAACATGTTCCCTTGACTAGTTTTACTACTTATATACATACATTGCATAAGAAAGATAACACTTACATGCATTAACACTTTGTAAAAAAAAAATCAAGCAAACCTCCCTTTTGCTCTATACTAGGCCACGGCATCAAACAAGGTCCCAACACAATCCATATCAATTTTTATACAACCCATACACTTCTATACACATCTATTATAAGTCATTCTAAGGTGTTTCCAACCATTGAATCACCATTTCCAAGTATTACGCAAGAAAAAGAAAGTTAGGGTTTTTAGTAAGTAAACAAGGGTTTTCTTAAGTGCAAGCTTGGGTTTTGAGTCTAAACACGGGTTTAGCATTCATTTCTCATCTCATACATCATCCCTAAGGTCTTCTAAATTCCTTTATACTTTTTATTATCATTATTTTATGTGTTATATGTTATATATGGGTAAATCACCACTAAGGACTTTTAAATATGTAAAAAGAGTTAACACTTATGTTTATGAATTTATGCACTTTTTCTTATGTCATATGGTCATATATATCATGAAATAATGGATCTATAATTATGATAACATGTTGTTTAAGTATAAACATGTTTAGTTATAAATTAGGGTTTATAAAAGTTAATAAAACAAACTTTTTATAAATCAATACACTTGGATAATAAAAAGGTTTTTATTTCGTGTTTCATACAGAAGGTAGAGCATAAAATACTAATAATAAACTCATGACGATTCCAAAATGATAAGAAACTCGAAAAACCGATTTATAACGAAAAAGATACGTTAATTACAATTTTACGACGAGAAATACTTTTATAAAACTATTTTTATAAAAAGCACTATTCATTACAGCAACTCATATTTTTAAAACATCAAAAATATGATATAACTTTTAATTACGAGATCGTACTCGAAAGAATCGTTAAAAACGGAGCTATAACGAATAAAATACGACATTTACGGGTTTTACGACAACAAAAACGATTTTAATAAAAGTCATATCTGGTGTGAACAGTAAAAGTTACTGTTCACCAGAGGGTCAAAATATGGAAAATGTCAAATTATGATAACTCAAGGAATCACTAAAATCGGGATTAAAACGAATAAGTTATTACGATTACAAGTTTACGCTAATTAAAACCTAAAACGAGTAAACTAGCTGTTGTGAACAGTAAAATCACAATTCATCGCAGAATATCAAAAACTTGAAAATGTAATATTTTGATCACTCGTCTTACTACGAAGACGTGAACGTAAGAAACGTTAAAATCGGGCTTAAATCGCGAAAGTTATGCTAGTTTTACTAAAACAGAAATTATAAACGTTTTAACTTATTAAGCGTAATTTTACCAAAACCATTAGTTGGTGATTGAACTATATAGAATTATATGTGGTTATCAAAGTACTATATTACTAGGGAGTTTCATAATGAGGCCTCTTCGGATGGCGTTTCGACGAGTTGTTGGATTTACTCTATCCGACCTAGATAAATTAGGTTACATTCAATCTTTTACGTGACGCCTTATCTGCGATAAATTGGAATTCTATCCCGAACTCAAGGATAGTTCATAAGGCCCAACTTTTTACAAGTTAAACTGATTACTATTATTTGGAGAGGTGGAACAAGCTTTGTTTTACAAAATGGACGCAAGTATTGATTACATGATTGCTATAGGTACCGAATAACCCAATTAAGCCCCATTATCATGAACTTCTCAATTGCATAGATGTAGTTGGAATTACATATGTGGGACCGCGAATTTTATTTAATAGAACTATTGGGAAACGACCTCCCCGATCGGTGACTTGCTAATCACGAGAACGAACGTTATAGCATGTCGAATTTAGGATGTTGTTTCGGTTAGAACATCAAACTCGGGCTGAGTAGCAATATTAAGACGACAAGACTTTCGAAGCTTCATGTCATGAGCCTTAGTGAAAATGTGATCATAGTCTCGATCCTACTTATATTACGATCTTATCAACCTATGAAATTCAACAACATTTTTTGTTTGACGTTTTAAGCAATGTTTTCAGGAGATCAATATGCATGGATGCCAGGTATGCATTGAGGGTTACATTTAGGTATTGCACACTAAAATAATTAAGGTTCATCATAGAGAAGGGAATGTTAAAAATTTGTTCAAAAAAAAGCCACTTTCTGTCTTTCAGCATTTTTGCCCCAAGTTGCTTATTGCTTTTCTGGCTTATTGGCTTGTGCTTCTTTGCTTACTTTTGTTTTTCCTTGCTTAATAGGTTTAGAACACCAACTGTTTGGCTTATTTATGATTTGTCCTTGCTTATTTGACCTCAATTTAGCTCATTTAAGCCATTAGTGCAAAAAGTGTGTTCTGCCTTTTGTGCTTATTTTCCCTGCTTATTTGTCATATTTGTAAAAAGTTGTAGTTTTAAAATTTGCTTATTCTTGTGTTTTCTATAAGTTTGTAAAAAAAAAGAAAAAAAAAGTTTTACTAAAAAAAAGAGAGAGGCCAGGCTCGTACCCTGGACCTCTCCCTTTGAACACACGACACACCACAAACACACACTAACCAACTCTGCCCTTGGGTCTTTTCTGCCAATACTTGCACACATTATCCTTTTATCCCTTCTTTTCCTTTTTAGCTTATAACAACTGTTCTGCTTATTTCTGGCTTATTTGATAAGCCAGCTTTTCCCTTTTTATTTTTCCTGCATTCTACTCCTCTTAAGCTACTTTTCTGTATTTTTTGGGATTTTTTTCCAGATTAGTTTGCTATTTTTAATCATTTATTTTCTTTAAAACAGTTTTTTTAATCATTAAAAATTAAATAAAAATCAAAAAAATATTTTTCTTTTTTAGAAAATTTTATTTTGTCATTTAGCACCTAGGAAAAATAGAAAAACTTTCGTAGGGTTAATTTTGCAAACTTTTGATTTTTAAAGAACGGGTCTCGGGCCCGGTTTTCGTTTTGACTCGTTTTAACTCAAATTAACTCCGTTTTCAGTCTAGTCTTTTTCATTCTTCATTATTAGTCCCCTAGAGTAGTTTAGAAGTAAAAATTTCTTTGTAGGGTTAATTTTTAAGATTTTAGGTTTTTGACCCCTTGTTCGGGATTCCTGCTCTCGTTTTTCAGCTTAATTTCATAATTTTTAGGTTTTTCTCAATCGTTTTTGTTTGTTATTGATTAATTTAGCTTTCTACTCTCTCAAATCATTAATCTCATTCAAACTCCAATTTTCCGACTGTATCGATTCTCCAGCACAGCCTCGCTGGGGATAAACGACCCGGAGATATTCTATACTACTTCTCGGTTTTATTGATTGTTTTTAGATTATACTTACTATATATTTTATTATATATATTATATATAATTTTAAGAACCAATCAATTTTTGGCGCCGTTGCCGAGGAGGCTGTGAAACCGATTATCGTTACGTTTGACCATTTGTGTTTGAATCTGTGAATATTATCATATAAAAAAAAACCCAAAAAGTACAAAAATGTTTTCATTTTCTTTTTAGTATAGTTATCATTTAAAGAAAAACTAAAAAAAAGAATACCAAAAAGATAAAAACATTGTCTTTAATTATAAATAAAATTCACAAATTGGTAAAAATACCAAAATATAATAAGTAGTTGCAACTTAGAATCAGACTAGCATAGTCCCTAAAGTTCAGCATCATATTAGTGTACTAATCCTCCTCTCAGCCTATTCCTCCTCTCAGCAACTCCATTTTGTTGAGGAGTTCTAGCTACACTAAATTGTCTCAAAATACCCTTCATCTCACAAAACTGATTCATTTCTCTGTTTTTGAATTCAGTCCTATTATCACATCTAATCACCTTAACCTTGTGATCTACTAGATTTTCTATACCAGTTATAAATGACTTAAGAATGCCACTAGTCTCATCCTTAGTAGCTAGAAAGAAAACCCATGTAAACCTACTATAATCATAGGCAATACATTTTCTTCATAAGGCTTTTTATAAATGTTGAACCAAACAAGTCCATATGTAACAAATGTAAAGGAAAACTGATTGAGTTCTCTGTTTTGGACTTACAAGAGGCTCTGTGCAGCTTTCCCTTTTGACAAGCAACACAGGTTTGATCAATTTCAAAAAGTTTAGAAGGTAAACCTCTTACCAGATTTCCCTTAACCAATTTATTCATGGTTTTAAAATTTAAGTGACCTAGCCTTCTATGCTAACGTTTAGATTCATCAGATGTGTCTTTTGCAAAAAGTCAAGTTAAACCTTATTTAGGAACTATGTTCTTTAAATCAACACTATACATATAGTTCTTTTTAGGAACTAAAAAGTAAAACTTGACTTTCATCAATTAACTTAAAGTTTGGAGATAAAACAATACATTCAGTGTCATTAAAAAGAATACTATTCTTTTTATCACACATTTGTGAGACACTAAAGAGATTAAACTTTAACTTTCTCACAAAATATACATTTTCAAAATCTAGATTACTAGTTTTAATGGTACCTTTTCCTTTGATTTTCCCTCCTTTGGGGTTCCCTCCAAAAGCAACATATCCTCCATCTATCTCTTCATAGTCTGTAAGATATGACATGTTCCCTGTCATGTACCTTGAGCATCCACTATCAATCACTCCTTGATCATGTAAATCTATTTATGGATATCCCTGCATATTAGATAAGAAAATCAATTTCTTTTGCGGACCCAAGCCATCACTGACTTGGATCTGCCGTGTGCATCAATATAATCAAACTTTTTTAGGGTGATTGATGCACTGTTGTGTTTAGAAACATGGTCTAAAACTTTAGTCTTTGGTTTCCAAATCCAACAAGCTAAGCCTTAACAACATTAACATTATTTCCCTTAACAGTATGAACTACTGCTTTTGGCCTAGCAGTATTAAATTTTTTACCATTAACAGTATTAACCCTTTGATCAATATTACTGTTTTTAAATGTTGTGTTCTTATGAATAGGCATCTAAACAGTTAAATGTGTTGTTTTATAAAGATATGACATTGGTCTAGCAGCATTCAATGTTATTTTTGAGTGAGCAGTATTAACTTGTCTAACAGATATTAACTGATACTGCTGTTTTAGAAATATTTTTTCTAGCAGTATTAATTGATACTAAGCCAGACTTCATTAGTACTGATCTTGGAACTAAGTTCTTTTTAGAACAAGGGTGTGTCTTTTTAGCAAAGTTTTGATGATTCACCCTTTGAGCATTGTTCCAAACAGGTTTTACCATCCTTTGATTTTGAAACTGTTTTTGATGGTAATTTCAATCAACTTGCAAATGATCAAAGCTTCCATACACATAACAGGCCTTATTAAACATCTTAAAATTGCTTCCTAGTTTTTGAGACATCATATTATTCTAGTTTCTTTGATTGCCTTTAGGAATGTGAGTGTTTTGTCTATGTTGCTCAACTTGTTTAGCATTTTTCCTAGTAGTTTTCTCTTGTTGCTTAGGTTTGACAAACTCTATCTTAGAAACACTAGACTTAACTATTTTCTTCTTAATTTTAGGTTAAGACACATTTTCTTCCTCACTATCTGACACCCAATATTTAATAATTGAGGAATCATCAGACTTCCTAACTATCTTAGACACTTCTTCATCAGACTTTATGTTCTCAACTACAGGACTATTAACAAACTCATCTAAACCAGTAAATACAAATCAGGTGTTGAAGGCATGAAATTTCCCGTGTAAAGAGGTGGAACTGCATTATAATTTTCATAGCCTAAATCTTTCTTGTAATTATCAACAATCTGACACTCTATGAGCTTGTTTAAGCTTTTAGATGCATTTTCAAATTTGTCTACATTAAATTGAATGCCATCTTTTTCTTTTTGAACTATCCAAAGCTTCTTATTAAGCTCCCCAATAGTTATTTCTCCTACTTGAATATCCCATTTTAAGCCCTTAATTTTTTCTTCATAAATAGACTCATTTTTCTTGTAAAATTCAAGTCTTTCTTCCACTCACTCTAAACCTGTTTGATACCCTAGAACCATTAACTTATATTTCTTAAAATCTTTTAACAGTTGATCATATTAAGATTTAAGAAGTTTAACAATTTCCAAACTGTGAATATTATGTGTTGAATGATTGTTTGGATCGGAGGGGTACGTCTATCCTGGGATTTGTGTGGTTATTAGAGCGGCTGGGTACGCCTACCCTGGTATGTGTGAGGTCCTGCCCTAATCTAGTGCTCTAGCTGGTAGGCCCTTTAGGTGCGTAAGTGACATATGATGATTGGTTAAATGGGTTGTTTGCATATATATGTTCACTGTCATAATGCGCTATTATTCACTGTTTTGAGATATTGGCACAGCTTTTGGGTTTAAGGTCAAACCTACGAGCACACCAACATTAATGTTGACATTTTTGAGGATCATTTTCAAGTGAAGTGAAAAAGGAGTAAGTTGGTGATATGGGATAGCAGACTTAGAAGTATCCCGTATGGATTTTATTATGAAGTCTTGCTTGTTTATTTGTTTTTGTATTCTTAGTATTTGGAAATTTTGGTTTAAGTTTAGATTTAGACCCCTGTGTAGGCTATTAAAAGTTGTAAGAGATTCTGGATTTAGTTGTGACTCGAGGTTGTTCGAGGTTGTTCGAGGTTGATGGTCTTCGTAACACTTAAAGCTTATGCATTGTAGTTTTCTCTATATTGTATCTTGTGTTATAATTGATCATTATGTTGCATTCCCGAGTTTCCATGATTGTCGGGGTGTGACAGATTTCTACAGTTTCCTTTGACGAGAGTCAAGTGGTTACCTTTAATGGCAAATTCATTTGCGGTTTCAGGAATAGTTATTGTGGAACCGGGAGTCAAAGCAACAACATGATTTGCGGCCCACATGGGTTCGTCATCCATGGGATAGAGGTTTTAAAGTGTAATAACAAAGTGAAGGGATGTAATTGATATCGAGAATTAGCGGATAGACAACTCTCGGGTGTTGAGGTGGGTTGTTTCTTCGTTCGAATGGAACTCTTCTGTTTTGTTGATGAAGTCTTTGATTCAGAGTACGTTCAGGTTCAGCTAGAGGTTCGACTAGTTTAGAATTGGAGGCATGTGTATGCATCCAAGGAAAATAAACCTTTCAGGTTCGGGTTTAGTTTGCC
>BQNB010081031.1:0-29750 GCA_026074375.1 Tanacetum coccineum
TCTTTTGTGAAACAAGTAACCATTTTTCTTTGTTTTTACTTTCTCTCTCTAAAATCTATTTTTCTTATTTTTGTGTTTTTGTGATGAAATGATATCCTAACAAAGACAAAGGATTGCAAGGGATGCAGAAATAGCTAAACAGTTACAAGAGGAGATTAACAAAGCAACACAAGAATAAGAGAAGCAAGAAGTTGTAACTGAAGGTGATCTAACTCATGTTAGTGATTGGAGTGATCCTTCAGTGATAAGATATCATGCACTCCAAAATAGAGCTTTTTCTGTACCTAAAGTAAGGAAGAACATGTGCATGTACTTGATTAATCAGGGAGGATACAAGATGAGACATTTCAAGGGAATGAGTTATGAAGATATTAGACCTATATTTGAAAAGGTATGGGATCAAATTCATTCTTTTGTGCATATGGACTCTAAGTTGGAAATTCCAAAATTAAAAAGAGCCGAACCTGTTAAGAGATAATCTACTAAAGAAGAAAAGAAAAGAGATGACAGTAGCAAGCCTGCTGAAGGTAGAAGAAAGAAAACACTTGCTAGGAGAAGAGCAAGTGGAAAAGATAGTGAAGAAAGTACGAAGAAACAAAAGCTAGAAGATGATACTGAGAAGGAAGATCTTAAAGCTTATTTGGATATAATTCCAGGAGATGATGTTGTTGCAGATATTGAATCTTTAGCTACTAAGTATCCAATAGTTGATTGGAAGATTCATGTCCTGACAGAAAACTTTATGTATTATCAAATCATCAGAGCAGATGGAGGTTTCAAGAATTACAAGATTTTTAGTGAGATGCTTGATGATTTTGACAGACAGAATGTAATGGATCTACATAGACTAGTAGAAGAAAGGTATGCAACATCAAGACCAGAAGGATATGACTTGATGTTATAGGGAGATCTGAAGATCTTATTTCAACCTGATGAAGAAGATGAAGTCTACAGGCCTCAACATGAATACAATTTGATAAGCTAGAGACTATTTGCTTCATGTGGAATTCATATTTTGTTAATGGACAATGGAATTGCCATTCACATAATGATAGAGAAGAAGTATCCACTTACTCAAGAAATGCTATCAAAGATGTTAAGCAGAAAACTAGAGGTTGATCATGAAAATGAGATGGCATTTGAACTTCTAAGGTTTATAAGATCACAAGTACAGAAGTAGAAGAATGTTTGGAAGAATCTTCTCAGAGTCAAAAAGCTTTAATTCAAGAAACTTGAAAATTTGCAGGGAAATCACAAGTTTAGGGGAGGATTGTTAGGAATTAAATATCTACATACTTAGTACTGTCAACTCAGAAGTTAGTACTGCCAATACAATTTTGTACTGCTCAAGCTTATTCAAGAAAAATAGCTAAGTATGTTAGTACTGCTAGTTATAGTAGTTAGTACTGCCAGTACATTGTTAGTACTGCCAATTTAGTTTGTACTGTTAGTATTATATAGTTAGTACTGCTAAAGTGATATGCATGAATTATATTAGGAACAGATATGCATGATCACTTGACGCGTTTTGTAAGCCCATTAGGGTTTTCCTTAATGTATAAAAGGAACCCTATGACATAGTTAGAGGATAGCAATATAAGTTTTCATAGTTAGTTATTCTGTAGTCTAGGCAGAATATTTGCAATCAATATATATTCAAAGTTTTGTTTACATTGTTCTTCTTAGTATTACAAGTTAGATTCCGCATAACTTGTAGTATTCATAATCATAGTTTCTCACATAGTTAGTTTGGATTTATCCAAGTTAACTAAGCTTTAATAAGCTACGAAGATCTATTCATTGGGACTCACATGTAAGCAAGAAAATAAGAGAAAAATGAAAATAGATAAACACATTAAGTCATCACTGATGTCAGAATTGATATATTAAAGCACCAGGACTGCCAAATACTTGAATTGCATCTAACTAACCTAACATATACTCTCCCCTTAAGCAAAATTAAAACACCTATCTGTTAGCTAACTATGAATGGGAAGTATATATAGTTTACCATCTGTACTGCTTATGAGTATGACGACAACTTTTTGATAAGTTATTCCTAAGGAAGAAGTAAAAGAGTCCTTAGAATCATAGATATGCTATTTGAGTTGCTTAGGTGTGTTCTACATTAAACTGATAATTTGATTATCATGCTGAAGTCCCATATAACTAATTTAAGGTAAACATGTAACAAAAGTTGTTGGATTTAGAGAGAGATTAGCAATTTTAGTCAAAGGGTCTGTGGTTACTTCAAAATATAGAAATAAACATGTACTATGATTCTGGTAGTGTGATCATTTGTGCACGTAAATCCCGATATAATAGCTATTTTGTAAATGTGGCTAGAACTATTCTTATTTAATCCGATGCTAAAGAAGGAATGCAAGTCTATAAAGGTGAAGTCAAACCTATAAGCTGGTTAGATGCTTGTGTGTTGCTGTCAGATGCTTATGTCGTCACCATGATTAGTCACTGTCATTAAGAAATGTCGAAAATAACTAAATCAACAATAAAGTTAAGCATAAAACTAAAGAAATACTGTAATGAAGTATTGTAACACCCCCAAATAGGGTCGCAGCGGAATATGGGTCTAAGAGTGTTACATCATAGATCAATAGCACACGATATGACAACGACCTCTATATGAGTCGTTTGAAAATGATACATTGGATTAATTAAATTATTTGTTACAAAAGCCCATGGCTTAACTTGTCCATCCTTGAAAAGTGTAAAGATTTTAATACATAACAAATACTCCAAAATGTAATGCACTTAAATCTTTATAATAATGTGACTCCAAAATGATGACCACTAATGTATCCTTGTTCTTGCCTTATTGACCTGAGAAAAAATATGCTTTAAAACGTCAACATAAAGTTGGTGAATTCACAAGTTTAGGTAATGTGTAAAGTAGGACCGCAAGATTTCCAAGTGTAAGACATGTAACACATACAATATCTCAAAATGAAATTTTGAAATGCACTAAGCTCATGGCACTAAAGCTACAACATATATGTATGCAAATTAATGCAAATAATGTACCCGTGTAGATGTTCAACCTGCAACATCCAAATTGTTCTGACATGGTATACATTCGTCGTTTTGGTACCTCCGAAACTAGTGAGCGCTACTCACCCGAACGGGGATGGCAATCCCAAATAGATCTATTCATAACATTATCGCTTACAATCTAGTAATTAACAGTTCATGATTCATAGGCATAGTGGGTTATAGCTACTTAGGCAAACTCGTAATTTATTAAAAGTCTACTTGCGTCCAAATGTAAAAACAATGCATGTTTCTCACCCCGAGAATTGTAAATCATTGGAATTGTATAAAAATGGGGCTATGAACTCACCTCAAGTGAATTGGATTGATTATATAAATCAAGTAAGTAAATCGCCTCGCGAAATTCGAATGCAACCTAATTAATTATAGGTCGTATAAGTATAATGTATTTAATATAAATACAACATATAAATTATAGAGTTACATATCCACCTAATAGTTTTTCATAAATTATAAATGTTGAAACAATATTTAAGTTTTGCTTGATAATAAATGTCCAAGTGTATGTGTCCGTAAAAATGTTATCTTTGTTCAATAATTGATTATTTGTTAATAACACTTGTTTTAATATTTTTGTCATTTATATAATGTTATTATATTAATAGTTTAATTACTTTGTAAAATAATATTTATAAGTTAAAACATGTATAAATATTATATAAGTGATACCACATCGTTTTGTAAAGTTTTTATTAAAAACGAACTAACACTATTCATGTCAGGAAATAGTGCACAAGTATAAAAATAGTGCATAGAATCTTATTAAAATCATATCTTCCTCGTTTTAACTCTGTTTTACATGATTTTTATATCCACGGTTTCGTATTAAGAAAATCTATCAAAATATTACTTTTATAATATTTTAGCTACTGATGAACATTAACTTTTATAGATTATGTAAAATATATAAAACTACTTTTATATATTTAATCTTTGTAACCTTATAAACATCATAACTCATTCATTTTAATTCCGTTTCGCTTGTTCTTTATATGTATGGAATCGTATTTGAGAAATATAGCAAAATATTATACTTATAATATTTATATAAACTCTTATGAACAGTAACAATGGGTTGAAATTTTTAAAAACACTTTTTATAAATTTATTTATTGAAATCGTATAAAGTTTATATCTCCTCCATTTTAATTCTGTTTTTAGTGATCCTTATATGCACAAATTCGTAATTAAAAGTTCTATCTAAGTAAAATATTTTCCAAAAACTTACTGTTATGAACAGTAACTTGTTTTTATAAAATTACTTTTATAAAAATACTTTTTATCGTAAACTTGTAAATTCTATAACTTCTTCGTTATAACTCGGATTTTCGAGTTCTTTATATATTTAGAATCGTCATGAAATGTACTATTTTAATAAAATATCAAATAATTTTTATAAATATTGAATTTCAATAGTAGGTTTTTAGGTTTTAATTAATAAGTTTATAAACTTTCTTTTATAAACTTTAACTTGTCTTATATACTACAAGTCCTCTAAAATCACTAATACAACATTATTAGTACATTCTAAGTCCACTAAATATTGTCCATGGTTTTATGTGTCCAAAAGAGTTGTCCATCATAATTATTTATTTATTAAACTTTATAAATAAATACAATAACTTTCCAAATATTTATATAAATTATCCATTGCTTGTAAATCCTTAAATAAAACTTGTCCTTGTGTTTTAAACATCATATTTACCATGAACAAGTATTCCTTAAGTTTATATAAACTTTCAATATTTTATAAACATGTATAAAATATAACTAGGTAATAATTAACCATATAACAATTATATAAAATATGAAATGAATAATTTGAGGAGATTAGTGTTTATAGTAGACCTTAAAAAGATGAATGAAGATGATACACAAGATCACAAACTAAGTATTAACCCTAAATACTTCAAGAAAACCTTAATCCAATACTTGAAAACCTTAACTTTTTCACTTGATTAAACCTTGTATAAATACCCAACCAAGCTTCGAAAACAATTTGTAACACCTTAGATATGCCTAATATCAACCTTTATATGCTTGCAATACTTTAGAAATCAAAAATATGAATTGTTTTGTGATGGTGGTTAAATGCCATGAGCTATAAGGGAGTGGAGAGGGTTTTTGTGTTTGATTTTACTTGTAAATTTTTAAGTGTGAGAAGTCTAGGAATAGAAGACCTTAAATACTCAAAATATCTTGGAAATACCACTCCAAATACATGGTATTAGAGGGTTGGTGGCTGATTTCTTACAAGGCCATAGGGGGGAGGGGACGGAGCTTGTGTAAGAAAGCATGGTTTCTTGTAAGGTTGCTACTATGTTGTAAGAGAAGTTAGTAGTTTGTGTACTATCCTTCTAGAAACCAATTTAGATAATATCCCTTCTTGTGTTTTATTCATCTAAAACCGGCCAAGTATGTATAAGAGTATGAACTTGTATAATTTTTATGTATTGGGTATAATTGTGGGTACTTGATTGAATATAAATAGGTATTGGTGCTTTCGGGTATGCTTAAATGTATTTTATTTTGAAACGTAAATATTTTACGTAACCAATAAAAATAAAATATCAAAACTTGATTATTACTTTCGTAAAAATAATATAATGCTTGCTTGACGTAAACTTTTATTTCTTTGGTGTCCGTTTACGTTGAATGTTGATTTTTAGTTTACGCGATTTAACTAAACGATTGAAATTAAAAGTAAATGCGTAAAACCCTAAAAATAAATAATTTAAAAAATTGAAGTCGTAAAATGACCTGAAATAACGGATTGTTACAATCTTCCCCCCATTAAAGGAGCCTTGTCTGCAAGGCTCAAGATGCGGCACTTGTCGAGGGTGCGGTTTTTGTAAAGAGATGCGGATATTTCTTCCGAAATTGATCCACGTTCCCATGTGAACTCAGGACTCTCCTAGAGTTCCACTGAACTTTGATAATTGGGATGTGACTTTGCTTCAACCGCTTGACTTCACAATCCATAATTTCCATAGGTTCTTCAATGAAGTGGAGTTTATTATCAATGTGTGTTTCATCTAACAGAATTACCAACGACTCGTCAGATAAGCACTTCTTTAGATTGGATACATGAAACGTGCAATCCTGCTTAGTTGTTGAGGAAGTTCTAGTCTGTAAGCAACGGTTCCCACTTTAGCTAGCACCTTGAAAGGTCCAATATACCTCGGGTTCAACTTCCCCCGTTTACCAAAATGGATAACCCCTTTCCAAGGTGATACCTTCAACATGACTCGTTCGCCAATTTGAAATTCTAAAGGCTTACGCCTCACATCAGCGTAACTCTTCTGGCGATCACGAGCGGCTTGAATTCTTTGTTTGATTTGAATAATCTTCTCGGTGGTTTCGTGAATAATTTCTGGACCAGTGAGCTGAGCGTCTCCGACCTCGGCCCAGCAAACAGGCGATCGACACTTTTGACCATAAAGTGCCTCGAATGGGGCATCTTTAATGCTAGCGTGATAACTATTGTTATACGCAAATTCGATCAGCGGTAAGTGCCTTTCCCAACCATTCCAAAAGTCTATCACGCAAGCGCGTAACATATATTCTAGTGTATGAATGGTTCTTTCGCTTTATCCACCGGTCTGCGGATGGTAAGCAATACTCATATCTAAATGAGTACCCAAAGCCTTTTGAAATGCTCTCCATAAATTTGACGTAAATCTACCGTCACGGTCGCAAATGATCGAGACTGGTATTCCATGTCTTGTGACTACCTCTTTCAAGTACAGTCTTGCAAATTTGTCCATAGAGGCATTTTCCCTCATCAGTAAAAAGTGTGCAAACTTGGTAAGACGGTCCATAATTACCCAAATGGTATCATAACCACTTGACGTCCTTGGGAGCTTGGTGACAAAATCCATAGTGATATTGTCCCACTTCCATTGAGAAATCTCAGGTTGCACCAACAAACCAAATGGTTTTTGGTGTTCAGCTTTGACCTTTTAACACGTCAAACACTTGCTAACATAGGTGGCAATGTCGGCTTCATATTGGGCCACCAATATAGTTTCTTCATGTCTTGATACATCTTGTTAGAACCCGGATGAATAGAATATTTCGACTTGTGGGACTCATGCATAATCAAAGTCCTTTGGTCACCATAGCACGACAACCAAATTTTGTTATTCAAACACAGCGTTCCGTCAGCACGCGGTTCCAACTTTTCCTTAAATTTTCAATTAGCATACCTCCCACATCTTCAGCATCGAGGTTTTCTGGTTTTCTTGCTTCAGTATGAGCTTTCAATATTTTCTTGGGAAGATCCAAACCAATAGTCATCACTAAGGCCTGAACCCGTAATGGCTTAATTCGTTCTTTCCTGCTTAAAGCGTTGGCCACTACATTTGCCTTCCATGGGTGATAAAGAATCTTACAATCGTAAGCACTGGGCAACTCTAACCAATGACGTTGCCTCATGTTCAACTCCTTCTGGTCAAGGATATGTTGTAAACTTTTATGATCAGTGAACACAGTACACTTTGTTCCGTACAGATAGTGTCTCCAAATCTTTAGAGCGAACACTACTGCTCCTAACTCCAAGTCATGAGTCGTGTAGTTCTTCTCATGAATTTTTAGTTGTCATGATGCATAAGCAATCACCTCCTCCTTTTGCATTAAGACAACACCTAATCCTTTATGCGAAGTGTCACAATAAACAATAAAGTTCTCAGCTCCTGCAGGTAAAGCCAAGATAGGCGCACTGCACAACTTCTCTTTCAACAGTTAGAAAGCTGCTTCTTATTTGTCACCCCAATCAAACTTGACCTTCTTCTAGGTTAGCTTGGTTATTGATTTAGCGATCTTTGAGAATCCTTCAATGAATCTTCGTTAATAACCGGCATGACCTAAAAATTGACGGATCTTCGTTGGTGACTTAGGAGATGCCTAATCTTTAATTGACTCGATCTTGGCGGGATCCATGTGAATGCCCATACTGTCAATCACGTGACCGAGGAACTATACCTTGGGAATCCAAAATTCACACTTAGAAAATTTCGCATACAACTCCTCCTTCTTAAGCAATTTCAAGATTAACTTGAGATGATCTTCGTGCTCTTGCTTGGTCTTTGAATAGATCAGAATATCGTCAATAAAGACAATCACGAATTTGTCCAGGTATGGCTTGCACACCCGATTCATGAGATCCATAAATACAGCCGGTGCGTTAGTTAAACCAAACGGCATAACTTGAAATTCATAATGTCCATATCGAGTTCTGAATGCGGTCTATGGGATATCTTCTTCACTAACTCTCAGCTGATGATATCCCGACCTCAGGTCAATCTTTGAGTAGACACTCGACCCTTGAAGTTGATCGAATAAATCATCAATTCTTGGAAACGGATAACAATTCTTCACTGTTAGTTTATTCAATTCCCGATAATTGATGCACATCCAGAATGATCCATCCTTCTTCTTGACAAACAAGACTAGAGCTCCCCAAGGTGAGGAACTGGGTCTTATAAAGCCTTTGTCGGAAAGTTCCTGCAGTTGATCCGACAATTCTTTCATCCCGGACGGAGCCAATCGATAAGGCGCCCGTGCTACAGGTGCATCACCAGGTATCAAAATGATTGGAAATTCCACTTGTTGAGTTGGTGGAATACCCGACAAGTCCTCGAGAATGTACGTCTTCAAGTCACTTCTCTTTCGACTTGTCTTCAGCCTTCTTTATGGTAACATGTGCCAAAAAGATATGACATCCTTTCAGCAAATACTTTTGCGTTTTGGTGCACGAGATGATGTTTAATCGAGACTCGTGCTAGTTGTTGCTTCCCTCACCACGAACAATTAAGATTACATTTCTAAAGGAGATACGAACGATCTTCTCGTCACAGATGATTACAGCATGATATTTTGATAACCAGTCCATGCCAATTATGACGTCAAAACCACCCATCTCTACGTGCATTAGGTCGATGTTGAATGGATGATTCAAAAAATTTAAAGTGCAACCCCGTATAAGTGTATTAACCCAAATTATTCAACCATCAGTGTGGAAAACTAGAAGGGGGGGTTGAATAGTTTACCGCTTTTTAAATTTAAGTTTTATGTATGTTTGTAAAACTTAGATTCGACCTTTTTGTGAATTAAATGTTTGCATAATATGAACAATGTAAATATATGAAATGATAAAGTACCCGTGACAACATTGGAGTTTGGGTTTGTCCCTACAGTGCCCATGCCATAATCCCTTGCCACAGCATTACCATTCCTAGCTTGATTTCCCTGATTCTTGTTCTTTAGTTTCGGGCAATTACTCTTAAAGTGGCCCTGAGCCCCACACTCAAAGCAAGTAAGAACTCTTTGATTTGCCCCTTGGGCTCTCTAGTTGTTGTTGGCAGCAGCAGCTGGGCTTCTACAGTCCTGGGTTAGATGGCCAGTCCTCTTGCAGTTGGTGCACTTGGGAGTACACTATCCATCATGATGGTAGTTGCATTTGAGGCACAAAGGTATAGATCCTTTGTACGGTTTCTTTTCCACAGGCCCTACAGTATAGGCTCGTGTCACATTATGCCTTTTGAAAGGCTGCTGTTGGTTTTGATTGTTCCTTGAAGTATCCTCAAACTTCCTTTTATTTTTAGCTTGTCGTTCAGCCAAAGTACAGATCTTTTGATCCATCAGTTCGGTTGCAAACTCAATTACATCCTGCATATTCTTGGGCTTAGATGCCATCACACTTCCTTGGATCATGTCGGGAAGACCACCGACATATTTTTCAACTTCATCCGATTCTTCAGGAAACATTCTCGAGCACATCAATGCCAACTCTTGGAAACGTTGGCTTTAGCTTTCCACATCAGTACCCTTCACCTTTAAGTTTCATAGTTCAATTTCTAGCTTCTTAATCTCGCCTCTCGAGAAGTATTTATCAGTCATCATCTTTTTCAATGCTTTCCATGTCATTGCGTTTGCAACATCATGGACAACAATCTTAACGTGGGAGTTCCACCATGTTAAAGCATTTCCTGGAGAGTACAAGTAGAAAACTTGATTTGACATGCGACTGTGCAGTTGCTGATATGAAAGACAGATTCCAACTTTTTGAACCACTGAGTAAGACCAACAACTTCTTCAGTACCCTTGAAATTTAAGGGTTGAAATTTGAGGAAGTCATTGTAGGTACACTCTCGAGCAACAGGCATTCGCCTTCTTCCGTCACTCCCTGAATCATGACTGTCATCACCATTCCTACTTCTGTCTGCGTCACGTTCTGCCAATGCATCAGCAACTCCTTGGGCAATTAGTGCCTTAAGTTGAGCATCGGTCATAGGTGTGGTGGTGGTAGTTTTTGTGGCGGTTCTTTTCTTTGGTGGCATTTTCTTCAAGATCACAAGAAAATATAATACACATTAGATTTCATATAATCATAAACGTGACATGACATATGCACAATAAATAAAATGAGATCACATCACACAGTGAAAAATATACAACTAAAGTGAGATTGACATGACATGATACATCATCATCATATATAACTTTGAAAACATACATGATAGTTTTGATACAAAAATGAAAAATATAAGTCCTATGGCCATGCTAGCTGGGAATAGCCCATAATACTTAACATGCCATACATGATAGCTACAAATGAAACAAAATCTCTACAGCCTACTAGCTGGGTGTTAACCATAATACTTAACAGGCTATACATGATAAACATGACATAACAGAAAGTAAAACTAAGCAATACTGCTGGTATCCTCTAAAGTGTCAATGCGTGTTCAAGCCTCCAGGACATGGATACGCATCATAGCTCCAGTCGCATGATCATCGGCGTCCTGATGCTGCCACTCGTGGCGATACGCCCGAGTCTCTAAAACTGCAATACATGCCTCCAAAGCCTTGTTATGGGCCTCAGACCTATCTTAAGCCTGACGGGCCTTAACTCTCTCCTGCTCATGAGTAATACACAAGGAGGAAAGGTACCTCCTTAATGTATCCACCTCATCACATAGAGCAGCACGACCCCCTTGTACATCCTAATGTCGTGTGTAGAACTCCTTGCTCCCTCGTCTACGAACATCGGCCTGATAACTTACCCTTAATTTGACACCTCTATGGCAGCCATGGTCCTCCTCTCAGAAGCTCAGATACTGGAATCCACAGTATCTATAAAACTGTAATCGACCCTACGGGCCATAGTTGATCCCGACTATCTAGCAGCAGTAGTAGCAGAACTCTCCCTAACCTCAAACCTAGGTGTGGGAGCAGTAAGTCGTAGCCTCTTCTGAGGCGGTATGTCAGCCTCGAGAATGTCAGCTCTGCGGGTAGTAGATGGTAAGAGTAAGGGTGTTGGTGGTGTAGGTGATGGTAGTGGTGATGTAGCTCTCAACTGAATCTCGGCTGCTCTATAGCCTAAAGGTGCCTCAGCATAGGTAGGGCTAGTATGGGTGGGTGGTGATGGTAAAGGTAATGGTGGTGAGGGAATCTGGGGAAGTGGTGATAATAACGGAGTGAGTGGAGATGGTGGTAGAGTAGGTAAGGCAAGAAGCCTAACAACCTCTACCTCAGAAGGAAACGGTATAGGTGTCTGGGTTCGGACAGATATCCTAGAAGTAGTACGGTATGCAGGTGGTGGTGTGATGTAGCCGCAGACTCATCGATCTCAAATGGCTCTGTCTCCTCAACAGAGGGGACAGGATCAACAGCTAGATAAGCAACAGCAGTAGGGTCGGCAGGAGCTAGGTGCTCCTCCTCCTCATCATCGTCATCCTCGGAGGACTCCTCCTCCTCATCCTTATCGTCATTAGCATCGATAGCATAGTCAATCAGGTCCTCCTTCGGATCCTCAACATGGATATCAACATCAGATAGAACCAGGTACTCCGGGTACACAAGCTCTAGAACGTGCACCGGTACATGATGCTCTAACTCCATAGGGTCAGGTACATAAGCAGGTGATGGTGGTGTTGCCTGCCCTTGTTGGGCAACCTCCTTATAAGGGTCTATCTTAGGAAGCTTGCCGGCATCCATAAGTGGAATGCCCCATGATGATCGGTCGGAGTCCGGAGAAATAGAAGTGTATGACACAGTGGAATGCTTTGAATCCGACCTGACTAAATCTGTAACAATCCAAAGAGTATATATAAGTGTGTGTGTGTGTCTATATATATATATATATATATATATATATATATATATATATATATATATATATATATATATATAAGACCACCGTATGTAATATACGTAATATAATATAAACACGTATATTAATCATGTAAGCATCTAGTCTAACCAACTAATGCAAATGAATAGTGTATGTATGTCCTGTGAAAAACTTTTGTATGATACAATGTTCGAAAACGGTTATAGTCCAAGTAAAAACATTTGACTTGCTTCTCTATAACCTTGGCTCTAGATACCAATCTGTAACACCCCCAAATAGGGTCGCATCGGAATATGGGTCTGAGAGTATTACATCATAGATCAACAGCACAAGACATAAGAACGACCTCTATATGAGTCGTTTGAAAATGATACTTTGGATTAAATAAATTGTTTGTTACAAAAGCCCATAGCTTAATTTGTTCATCCTTAAAAAGTGTACAGAATTTAATACATAACAAATCTCCAAAATGTAATTGATGACATCAAATAACGTTATATTTATACCATCATTTATCCCAAATAAATTATCCACTTTTATATAATTATTGCAAGAATCGTTACTTAATTGCTTAAATTTGCAATAATAATTACAGAGTGATTTGTGAAGACATGCTAAAAGGCGCATTTTTTGGAGCTAAAAAGATGATATTTGAAGATTGCTTAATTCTGCCCAATACGTCGTATCCACAAAAAGAGATACGGCGTGTCAACGCCAACTCTTCACAAAAAACCCGAAACAATTCCCAATACGGCGTATCACTTTTCTACCATACGCCGTATCCAGCTGGATAGACATTCAATGATACAGAGATAATCATAATTTGAGAATGAATATCAGATTGATTATAAACTTAGCGCGCACTCCAAGGAAAACACCCCAATACGTCGTATTGACCAAGCTCAATACGACGTATCCAGTCTTTTTTAGACACTATAAATAGAAGACTCAAAACGAGTTTTCAGTGTGCAAAATCATATTCTCTATACCATACACATAAAGGACGATTTTCTGAAGAAAAAAAGAGCAACCAAAGGTCAAGCATCGATTACGATTCCATAGAAGACACCGTGTAATTCCTATACTCTTGTAATCATTTAATTTTTGGTATCGTTTAGTAAAACGTTTAGTTTACCTTGGTTATTTGATCACGCTTGTATAATTACAATGGTTATGGGCTAATACCCTAGGGTATTAGCCATCTTAGTGAAAGTTTAATGTTTGGTTTGTTTTAAAATCGATTTCTTAATTTATCATTGAAAGTTTAATTATGTTTATCACATGATACTTCTCTACGTGTTTTAATATGCGACCTATCATTCAACTGGGTCTAGTTACGCCTAACAAGTGAACTAGATTCAGGGATAGCTCTTAATATCGTGTTTTATATTGCTGGACCAATAAGATCACAAATAATGTTTTGTCTTTGTCTTTAAATTATAAGCTTAGTTGGACCGGCCGTAATGTTTCAACAAGTATGTTCTTAATTAATTGATAAAGATTTGAACAGTGAACTGACCAGAATATAAAATACGTACAAACAGTAATTGGGTAAAAGTCTCCAGATGGGCTAGGGTTTTGACATATCACCATACTTTAATCCTTAAATAGTTATAATTGAACTAAAAGGATGCTTTATGCGGATCCGTTTAATTGTCGACAGGATTCCAACGTGTCCAAGGTCTTAGGATGATGACCTGCTAAGTCCTTAAGAAATAATGATATGCCCTGTGCTTCGAGGATAAGAAATCATTGCACATAACAAAAGAAACCCAGCGATTATTCGAATTAATATGAGCTAATACGGTTTTCTATCCATTTGATTGAAACCGCTCTTTATCTTCTGATTGTTTTTCTTCATTTAATTGTGTTTAGAATTGATTATTGTCACCATAAAACATGTGCTAGTCTCTCAGTCTGAAAACCCTCCCCCAGTGTTATAAGAACTAGGTTACATAGGTATAACAAGTACTTAGAATTAACTTATAGAGTAAATAAAAATACTGATTAATATCAGGTTTACCCACCCGACCTCGCTCTTAGTGTTCGACACTCTACTTACCATGAAACTCCACCCGATCGGGTACACTGCCCGTTAAAGTGTTGTTTTAGGATAAGTTGGCTAAATATAAATTTAAAACTTGGTAATCAATAAATTGACCCTACATGACAGCACATTAAGTTTTTGGCGCCGTTGCTGGGGAGCAAAAAAGTTTAACCTTTAATTTTATTAGTATTTCTAACTATTAGCTTAGAATAATTTAATTAGTGTAATTTAATTCTGCTTGTATTTAATTTAATTGTGTGATCTAATTGTGTGTTTAAATTTCCGCATTATTTAATTATTTTCTAAGTATCCTATTCTGATAGATCAACTGATACGTCGTATCCACCAGTTGGATACGACGTATCGACCTTTCTACTCAGACAACGTATTGATCTCTGCAATCTAAACAACGTATCTGTTCTTCCAAACAATACGGCGTATTCTGTAAAATCAATATGGCGTACCGACGTTCAACACATTCATACAGGGTATTCACGTTAATTGAATACGACGTATTTATCAACTGATACAGTATCAATTCGAAAATCGTCACGTTTAAATCTTTATTTTCTACTGACATATTTTCTCCATTTTTGAGAAAGTGGTGATTGCTAGTTACAACTCAGGAGATAATGTCAAACGACGATGATAGAGATCATACTAATTCACCTATGATCACAAAACCTGAACTAAAGATTGGTGATGAATTCTTAAAAATATTGCAAGATAACTCCTTCAATGGTATGGACGGAAGTGATGTTACCGACCACATTGCAAAAGTGCTCGAAATAACCGAATGGATCAAGATTCCTAATGTGGATAAGGATGAACTTCGATTACACGTCTTCTCGAAATCACTTAGTGGAGATGCTGAGAAATGGTGGAACAATGAAGGAACAACTACTACTTGGAAGGAATTGGGCGATAGATTTTTCCATAAATATTACCCATTATCCCATACTTGCAATAGTAAAATTCCAGATGACTTGGACCACGGAACAGATTACTTTGAATTTCTATATTGGCTGGCATCAAAATTTGACAACTACTGGGAAATAGACAAGAACACCAAAAGCGGACTATGGGAGTTTTATGTTAATGAACGAACTAAAGGAACAATTGACGACCTCGACGAATACAACGAAAACAGCAAAAAGACATGCTCAGATTTATTTTTCAAACCTTACTTGGACGTACAGGATTAAAAAGACATATACGAACTTATAGAAAGGGATTATTCTCCGATACCAATTCCCGCTCATCGCGACATCAGCAACCCAGACGAGCTATGCAAAACTAAAGAATTCATTGTCGTACGATATTCGATGTGCTCTTGTAAAGATTTCATCACTATGGGTCCAAGCAAAAATTTAGTACTGTGAAAAACCACCCCTGGCATCAATGTCTTGCATCTAATCACGAATGTGGAAAAACTAGAAGAGGGGTTAATAGTTATCCCGCTTTTAAATTTAAACGTTTATGTTTGTTTTAAAACTTAGATTCGACTTTTTTGTAATTCAATGCTTGCACAATATATGAACAATAAAGTATATGAAGTATAAAGTAAACACGAGATAACAAGTAAGAAACAATCAATACCACAACGCGAGGATTTAAGTGGTTCGTGTTAACGAAGCAATCCCTTCCACCTCCCTACTCCACTCCCCGAGCAACCGAAACTCGAGATTTTCTCACTCAGGGTCAACAAGCTCCCTTATGGCGGAGAAAACCGTAACACAGGAACGTTGCTTACACGGATTTACGACACAAAGCCTAAATATTGAAGTTCTCATCTTAGAGAACCAATCTAACACAACACAACTTCACGACTTGTTCACGACTTCACAACTTCACAACTTCTTCACAACTTCACACCTTCTTCACGAATTCATAACTTGTTCACAACTTCATGACTTCACTTCACCACACTACTTATATCACAACTATCTAACACTACTTGTTAAGATCACCACAATCTAACTATACTCATAAAGATCTTCAAGATCTAACTACTACACACAACTACAAGATATACAATTGATTTACAAATATGTGATATGAATGCAACAAGATTGCTATGCATACTAAGGTGTAATACTTCTTCACTTGATGATGGAAGTATTCTTCTCTTGCACTTGAGGAATTGAGCTTGGATCACTTAGAAACAAAGCTTTATGATTAAATGATCAAAGGATTTAGAGAGATGTGTGGGCTGTTTTAGAACAGAAAGAATGAGTGCAAAAGGTAAGAAAAATGTTGGGGAATAGTCCAGTATTTATAGGACAAGCTGGAGGAGCGGGGTCTATGGCCGGTCCCCTTAAATAGGGTGTCGGCCCCCTTATAATTAAGGGGGCCGCCCATGTATTTAAGGGGCCGCCCATTTTTAGGCGCTCCCCTTTTTGTCCTATTCAGGGGAGGTGTTTACTAGACTTTTTCTAGCCGTTTTAGGTTCGAAAATTTGAAATTCAAAATGTTTATTTTGAATAAAACATTTCTTTTAAATGTAGAAAATGTTTTGTGATGTTTATAAAAATGTTTACAACATTTTATAAAAGTTTGAGGTTGAATAAAAATTTCCTTTGATCATAAAATGCATTAAGCATTTATTTATTCATACCTTTAAGTGATGTAAATGTTGAAATGAGAATTTACTCCTAATTACTTGTTTACGTTTAATTTTACGTTGAACGTTTTTATATTTTGTGATTATCAAAACGTAAAGATGTGAAAGATATTAATAATGTTTTTAGGCATTATATTTCTATCAACAATCTCCCCCTTTTTGATGATTACAAAATTTAAACTCATTAAATGTAAAATTATTTTTAAACAAGTATTTAGTGAGTTTCATGTCATTTCTCCCCTTTTTTGTAGAATCAAAAAGGCATCGTCGAGGATTATAGATAGTAAATACGTGACGGAAAAAGTGCTCCAATCCCGACTTTCATACCCAAATTAACCACGCATAAAGTAGCCACCGTTCCCACCCCCCGCTCCCCCCTCCCCCACCACCTCTCCACCCCTGCACTCTGGCTTTCACCCTCCCCCCTCTCTGCACCCCTTGATGTTTGCTCCCCTTTGTTTCAAGGCACCAAGGATCGAGCTAATGTTTCTTAGTACAAAAAGGGTTAGAACAATCAAAAATTTCTAACATGTTACAAGGAAGAAAAATATGGCATACAACCAACAATGATCATTCATTATAATTACAATAGTGTGTGAAACACACTCATGCATACATAAGGAAAATAACATGCTAACTTACATGAAATTTAAACTACAAAAAGTCCTATAACTAGTAAAGCTCCATAAGACTTGCTTGAAAAATGGTAGATGATTAATTATTTGAGAGACTAAACATATAGTATGTTTAGTTTGGGGAGAATGGTGGAGGTGGTGTGATGATGATTGGTGTTGTGAGTGCCATATGTTAATATAGAAACATATATTGAAGTCATCTCTTAAACCCAAAAATAAGGTTCGGTGGTGGATACCCAAAGTCATAATTTACCATGTGCTCAAAGTAAAATCCATGGAATATGATGCTCAATGAAGGGGTGAAAGTGATGGAGTATCAAATTGGACATCAAGTAGGGTAATTGAGGAAAGAGTGAGAGTGATGTCTATTGATGCATTTTCTTAAGTTGGAGGTGGTAGAGAAACTCTTGGAGGAGGAGATGTTGGTGAGTTTAAGTAACCATTTGGTAAAAGTGATGTTGATAAGGTTGGTGATTTCGGTATGTAATCAATTGAAGATGAAGAAGTGTCTTTGGTTGATGGTGTTTTGGAGGGTGCATTAGGAGCACTAGGTGATGAAATTGGAAGTTTGGGTGATGGAAGTTTTTTGTGTCATCTTGGGTTAAATCCACAAACAATTATTTGGTGGAATGATGTTGATTTTTGGTCTCTTGGAGACTTTGGAAATAGAGGCTCTCGTGGAGTCCATTGAGGTTTATGGTGGTTGATGATGAATGAGAGATGGTAAATTGGTGATATGCATTTGAAGGGAATTTATGGGAAGAGATTTATTTAAAAATGGATTGAATTTGAACCAGTTTAGGGTATTCCAAATTTTGTTCGAGCATTCTGGGTAAATATAGCTGATACTAGGTAAAAGTAGGCAAAAAGCAGAAAAAATATTGTTTTACCCGTGAAAACTATGGGCGGTCTCCTTAAATAGGGGGTGGCCCCCCTAAAATTAAAGGGGCCAACCTTTATGAATTAAGGGGGCCGCCCACTGTTGGTTCCATTTTTTTACAGAAAAATAATTATTCTCAGAATTTTTGTGAGGGTATTTTTGTTTTGGTGGTTTATTTGCAGCAAGCCCTATAGAGTTTTATAAGCACATTTAATCATATAACATATAATAAACACATTGAATCATGAAGCCAAAGTGGCATAACTAGTTGATTGAATAAAACAACCAAAGGTTTAAGTTATCATAGCAAACAAGTACCTAAAAGATAACCAACACATAAGTCTCTCCGAATATATCGGATGATCACCACACAAGTTGTTAATAACATACACATAATAAAGTTAAAAATTATCTTAAACTACATTTAGCTATCTAGTTCACTCCACTCCTATGTCTTCATTTCTTCTTCTTGCTAAACACTCCTTTTAGTGCCTTTCCAAATGACTTGAAACCTCCGCGCATCTCCTTATGCATTTGTTGCATTTGGTTGAGCAAGTCGGTTTGTCGTTCAAAGAGAGTTTCATTGGTTCGTTCGGAGGAGGAAGGCATTTGGTAGTTTTGGTAGTTGAGAGGATCAAGAGAGTTGAGATAGGTTGTAGGAGATGGAGTACTTGCACGAGAAGTTTCGACATCATCATCATCATCATCGTCATGTTGATGAGATGACGTGCCTCAAAGGTGAGAAGATGAAGAAGAGACTAAATGGCGTGCCTTGCCACGATCACTTCGAGATGATTATGACTGTTGTACCCTTGAAGTAATACCCCAGATTAGCTTCCGCTGCTATATGTAAAAATGAGGGTGTTACACTAGGTTATAGAGAACAAGGTTAAAACCTAAAATATAACCATTTTCCATCCAAGAAAGTCTTCCATGCCACTGCATTTCCTGAATAGTATGTAAAGATACATAACTATTATATAAATAACTTATGCTATTTCCACTGGGTTGTTACACAGTTTTGTCTACATCCAACCACCCTATTATCGTCCCATCTGATTCTGATATTGAGGATGCGTTTTCCTCTACATAATCTCCTGACTATACTCCGGCCTCACCGGACTATTTCCCAGCCACACCGGGAAACACCTCTCCTAATCCTTCAGATGATTTATCTAAGTATCTTTTGGCCTTGCTAGCCATCTCACCTTTCCTCGATGATCCGTATATGAAATTCATGCAAGCATATGATGCTACTAATAATGAATTACCTATTCCATCACCACGAGCTCCTATTGCTCCACCAACTATTTTGCCTCTATCTCCAGTGTTACCACCATCACCACTATGATCCCTGAGATTTCTTTCTTCCCGAGGAGATTTTACCACCTTAGAAACGAGCCTTTTCCTATCATCCTCCTCTGATTTCTCTACCTTACCTCAAGTATTTGAGATTAGAGAAAGTTCTCATAAGACGAGTTTAGAGCGTCATAAGGAACATATCGAGACTATTTTGAATCACTTAGATGAGCTCCCTCTTGAGTGCATTGAGCACATGGAAGATAAGATAGA
Organism: Tanacetum coccineum; assembly: GCA_026074375.1. Taxonomy (NCBI): domain Eukaryota; kingdom Viridiplantae; phylum Streptophyta; class Magnoliopsida; order Asterales; family Asteraceae; genus Tanacetum; species Tanacetum coccineum. The sequence goes on from BQNB010081031.1 coordinate 19,963, forward strand.
AGGTCTTGGTAATGGTCAAGTCATCATACAATGAGATTTTGACCAACTAGAAACTGAACTTCAAGAAGCCCGTACCCAGATTTATGGATTTCAGAGAGAGCAAATAAGGCATGACGACGAGATTGTTCTTGCTCGCGTCAGGACTTCTACTTTAGAGATACTCATCGAGGATATCCAGGTTCGCCACCGATCAGATATGAAGAGTCTTCTGGACAAGATCCATGAGCTCAAGAACCACAAGGGAGGACCACCAGACTACTAGACTAGATCCTTATCATTTACAGCTTTTGTTAGAATCCAACCACTGGATGTGTGGCATAAATAATGACACTTGTTAAATTTTGACTATGTAAAATATGTAGACAAGTTGTTTATGACTTAATACAGTGGTGATTCCATTATACCTCGTTGTTTTATGATATCGATTTATGTATGTCGTGGTTGTCTATCCTATATTCTGTAGTGTGATGTATTGTATCTTTATGTATCTAGGTTACTATGGCTCTCTTACCATCCAGTTTTCTCAAACCTTTATACCCAGATATCATGGATATGATTAATGATCAAAATATTAAGCATACGATTTCACCTACACCACCACCAGACTATCCTTTGATGAGTTTTCTAAGTGGTCGCGGTATGAAATCACTGGAAAGTGAACAAGTCCATGAGAAACCTAATGAGTTAAATGCTTGTTAGAGTTTCCATTCCAAAATTTTCTGTTATATTCTACAATGTAATATCAAAGAATGTGTATTTCTTTGTTAGAACTTGTATCAAAATAAGAATTTATACAATGATATGTCAAATAAATTCAATATCACTATATATGAAAATTTTAACAATAACTTATGATATGATTCTTATTTTGTGTTGTCTTGTAAATGTTGATAGAATGGCTCCCAAGAGGACACCAACATCTGCAACACCAGCCATGTCTCAGGCTGCCATCAGGAAACTAGTTGTGATAGTGTTGCCGCAGCTCTAGAAGCACAAGCTGCTACTTGGCAAAATACTGACAATTACCACTCGAACACCGGTCAAAAAATCTTACTCCAGAGGTTTTGAAGAAACTCTTCAGTAGCAGAAATGTAGCTACAAAGAGTTTATGAGCTGCCAACCTTTCAATTTCAAAGGTACGGAAGGGGCTGTTGGTCTCATCCGCTGGTTCGAACGAACTGAACTTGGTATTTCTTGTAGCAATGTAACCGTTTGTTCCATGACTGTTAAGTGAAATTTTATACTGTTATCTCTAACTAAAGAGCTTTTGTCAATAGAAGGAATTCATTCGCCCAGCCTATTGGATAAAGGCTCTCTCGTGTAGTTGTGTGCCTCCCCAATTGGAATATATACACCTTAGCGACATGTTTACGAAATTTTAAACAGATATTAATAGAAGAATGAGTATTATCCCTCTCAAAACCTTGAGGGCTATTTAAAATAATGAAAAAAAATGAAGTTTAATACAATCTGACGTTGTTGTCTGTTGTTTTTAAAGGAAATCTCTCTCAAGAAACTTTCGTTAATGGAAGATTCCTCACGATCGGACGTTGGCATTCTTATGTCCAAATCCATCGGTTACCAATTCTTGATGAAAATTATGGAGGTCTTCATTCGGGGGATTTACCCAGGAGGGAGTATTGTAGAAATGTTACCGCTTCAAAGCATCAAACTTTCCAAGGAAGCTATTTACCATAACCAGAGGTTAGTGGTTAATGGATCAGTAATAAAGCACAATCGTACTAGGAAACAATGATCACAAACTGAAAGTATGATGGTTAGGAAGAACCTTCACCAACAACAAACAACTACAAGAATAACCGTAAACAACAATAACACCGCCAAATATGATCACAACAACATCAGAATAGAAGGCAAGATACTATCAGGGTTATTGATGTCGCTACCTGAAAAATAGTATGGTTACTGGAAAGCGTATCCCTTGTGTAAGGAAATGCACCCTGCAATCATTTAGGACCTTGCACTGTCAAGTTGTCAGACTTTGTAACAAGGTAGGTACCGGACCAGGAACTACAGAAACCAAAGGGCCAAGCCACTGGAAGCAACCTACAGCAATGTCAGTAACTTGTCATCCTGCGAAGAGAAAGGGCATACAAAAGTCAGTGCTTCAAGAGCAAATCCCTATACCCTCTCTTCGCAACCGAAGAGCCATACGTGATATAGGGACAAGAACGCTTACCAAGACCCGAACGTAGTCACAGGTACGTTCCTTCTAAACCAACATCTAGCTAGAGTTTTATTTGATTCAGGAGCCAATAAAAGTTTCTTATCCATATCTCTTACTTCTATGATTAATATCCTACCAATTTATCACTCGCAGATACCAATTACGACATTGAAAAGGCATGAATGGAAAACCTAGTAGGCAATAATACGTTATCTTGGGTTTGAACTCTAAGTTGCTTAAACCAACCTTTCGAAATTGATCTTATGCCGATTAAACTTGGTAGTTTCGACGTGTCACGCGCGCGCTCGTCGCTCGCGCGCGCTTACCAAGTATCATGCTAGAATTATTTGTGACGAGAAAGTCGTCACATCCCCATCGACGGTGATGAAACTTTGATCATACGAGGTGATCGAAGTAAAACCCGACTAAGCCTCATATCTTGTATTAAAACCGAAAGATATATATCCAGGGGATATCAAGTTTTCGTAGCCCAAGTAATGGAGAAGAAGTCAGACGAAAAATGACTAGAAAATATACCAGTAGTCAGAGAATTTTGGAGTTTTTCTTGAAGATCTACCGGCCTTCCCTCTAGTTCACCAAGGTAGAATTTACAAATAGATTTATCCAGGGTGGCACCAGTGGCCCGAAGGCCCCCCCCCCCCCCCACCTAAGATTAGTCCTTTATGAAATGCAAGAATTATATATCAAACGACAGAGTTAGCAGGACGATGTTTTATTCGAACCGAGTACTTCGCCTTGGGGCTCTCTTGTCTTATTTGTTAAAAAGAAAGACAGATCTTTCAGAATGTGTATCGATTACTAGGAGTTGAATAAACTCACGTAAGAATAGTCTACCCATTACAAGGATCGTATGACTTATTCGACCAACTTCAAGGTTCGAGTACTTACTCAAAGATTGATTTAAGATCAGGCCTAATATCTCCACTGAGAGGTCATGATGAAGGATATTCCAGACTGCTTTTCAGAACGACGCGATAAGGACACTACGTAATTCCAGTTGGATGCATTTGGTTTTAACTAACGCGCCTGCTATGGTTCAATGGTACATCATAATCACGTGTGTGCAAACCATACTTGGATAAATTTATGATAGTGTTCATCGTTGATATTCTCATCCACTCCTGTAACAAAGAAGAACACCCAGATCACCTGAGAGTAATACTAGAATTACTCAAAAAGGAGAAATTATATGCCAAGTTCTCCAAATGTAATTTTTGGACTCAGGATGTTGCAAATTTTCGTGGCACTTGATCGATAGACAAAGGATATTCACGTGACCCGCCAAGATTGAAGGCAGTTAAGAATTGGGCACTATCTCCTACTACACCCATGTGTGTGTGTGTGTGTGGTGTGTCGTGGACTTATCCGGTTACCTATCGGTGTTCATCAGAAGGTTTTTCGAAGATTGCAAAGCCTTTGACTGAATTAAACCAGAAAAACAAGAAGTATATCTGGGGAGAAGACTAAGAGTCGGTCTTCCAACTGCTAAAACAAAAGCTTTGTGAAGCTCTAATCTTAACATTACAAGTAGGAAACAATGATTTTTTCGTTTACTGTGATGCATCACTCTAAGGTCTGGGAGCGGTGTTAATGCAATAGAGAAAAAAGTTTATTGCATATGCATCCGTACAACTTAAGCCTCATGAAGGAGAATTATACACACCAGAACTGAATTAGGAGCAGTAGTGTTCTCTCTTAAAATCTTGAAGGCACTTTAGTATGCACATGGTGTTATTGTGTTCACCTGAATCATTTAAAAAGTCTTCATACATGTTCCTTGATAGAATAGATGTTGAACATGATCGCGCCACTCTACGCGCGGTGGCTAGAATTCTCGCATAGATTATGATTTGTGAGATTCGTTACCATTCCTGGAAAGGAAGAAAATTTCTGTTAGTAGATGCCATAAGTCTGGAAGAATGAAATTCAAAACACACTCTGGTCGCTCGCGCACTCGTCTGCTCATGACCCTTCACCACAAATTACCATCACAAAATCCCTCGATGCCCAAACTGAGCGATCAAAGAAGAGAACTTTAAAGCTAGTACCTACGAGGGAAAGGACAATGCATTTGAAGTACATCTGATGGACCCTCGTTGTTTACAAGAAAGAATCGAAGCTGGTTACCACTTTTTGGTAATTTAAGAGACTTGATCATGCATGAATCCTATAAATTGAAGTATTCCATTCACCCAGTTTATGACAAGATGTATCAGGATCTAAAGAAACTCTATTGGTGACCTAACATAAAGGCAATCATCGCTGAATATGTTGGCAAGTGTTTAACATGCTCTATTGTATAAAGCAGAATGTCAGAAGCAATACGGTCTTACTTAAATACAACCCGAGCTACCTGCATGGAAATGGTCAAGAATAAACACTAGCTTCATTACAAAACATACACCAAACATCAGGGTGGTGAATAACATAATTTGGGTCATTGTAGACAGCCTTACAATAATTAGACATTTTATCCCAAACCAGAGCGAAGTTAGTTTGAAAACCCTTACAAGGTTGTAGATAAAGGAAATGTTTACGCATAGAGTGCCGATTATCCATCATATCAGATAGTGACAGTCATTTCACATCCAGCTTCTGGAGTCAATGAGAATGCTTTGGGTACTCATTTAGTTATGAGTAGGCATATCATCCCGGAGAAAGATGCGACAAAGCTGAAGAACCATCACATAAACATTAAAATAGCTTGAGCTGTGTTGATAGATTTCTTGGAAAATCTCGGATGGGAGGAGACACTTCCAATGGTATTAATTTTCTTTACAATAACAGTTAACATGCAGTATTAAGACAGCACCATTCGAGGCACTTTATGGTCGAAAGTGCCGATCACCTGTCTGCTGGGCCAAAGTTGGAGATGTCCAACTCACGGGACCAGAGATAATCCATGAAACCACCGAAAAGATAGTACAAATATGACAACGCTTGCATGTTGTAAGAGACCAGCAAAGGAGTTATGCCAATGTAAGGTGAAATCCACCCCCCGGTCAATGTCAAGGTTGAAAGCCTTTGGTAATCCAAGTGGGTGATCGTGTTATGTTTAAATTAGTGTACTCAAGAAACTGATCTTCCCTTGGGTGTGTTGTTTGTTTGTCTCCCTTTTCTTTCCTCCCTATCAATTCATTCGATTCGAATAAGCGAGGGAAAGACTTAACCCCGGTACATTGGACCATTTAAGATCCTTAAAAGGGTCGGCCCAGTGGCATACACACTTAAGCTTCCTAAAGAACTCAATAATTTCCATAGTACCTTCCACGTTTCAAATTTAAAGAAATACCTATCTGATGAATCTCTCGTCATTCTAAATTGAAAGAGGCTTCTTGGTAGATGACAACTCAACTTTGATAGAAGAACCAATAGAAATTATGGAGCGAGAAGCAAGCATCCTGAGACCAAAAGTCATAGCCCTTATTTTAAGTAAGAAGGAACTCTAAAAGAGGACCAGGAATTCACGTAGGCAACACGAAGATCAAATTGTGCAACTCTTTAAGGACTCTAAGTGCAACTCTTTCATTCATGTGCTAAACAATTTCGATCCGGAGCACTGGGTTGGGGGAGTACTTGATTATAACAATTGTAAAGAAATGGTTTTATGGTTCGATCTCATAACAAACAACCTTTAATTTCACGGCGATTTTGAAGATAAAGGTTGGTTAGGTTAGGTATAAGTCCCGCTCAACGATCCAACCAGATAACCTGAGGGATCTACCCAAGGGACTCAATAGTTAGGAGAAATAGCAAACGTCCTTAGGTATGATTGGAGAAGAATGTGTATAAGGGTAAATCATGAAGAACTATGATTGAGCTAAACACTGGAACTATCTCAACAATTGTTAGGTAATGACGTATCGGTAAGCAAATAAAGGGGTTAAAGTATGGATAAAGAAATGTATGGATAAGGGTGAAAAGAAAGAAAGCCCTCCACTTAACTTAGGCAGAAACCGGGTCAATACTAATCTATCAAATCAAAGTGATGATTTATTGTAATAAAGAGATATCATGGGGCACCCTGTGATGCAATGCACAACCCTTCCGGCCATTCGAGGTTTCTCTCAAAAGAAACAGCGCCGTCTCATTTGTCAACGGAGATACAACGTTATCTATCGGACATCTCCACTCGAGTATTGTTGATTTTGAATAGGTGGCCGTCAGCTCCAGCCTCTAATTACTAAACCAAAGTGCACAAATCGAGTCTAGAGCCAACGAAGAGATCTCAAAGTATAAAATCTCATCTTGGACACATGTCAAAATACACTTGTTGACACCGCATAAAGTTTTACAAGTTGTAACAAGAGTCTAAGCATTATCCTTGGATCTTGCCAGAACATCCGTGTGATTCTTAAGTATTCACAGTGAGATGGAAATCCTGCTTGAGCCAACTTCCAAACAAGTCTTGGTAGGTGATATTGCAGTTTCTATATGAATCGAGCTTGTTGATAACTGGATATTCATGTTGGTAACAATAAATGAATTGACGACTTAATCAGAAAGATAGTAACTACTCTGATTCACTCCTTACGTGTTGTCTGATTTGAGAAGTTCAAGTAATTGGAGTAACTAGCATGCTTTGGTGAATCTAATACATCTATGCTTAGAAGATCCTACGCTTTGAGCTGGGAAACTGTCAAGGACGACTTCTTTTGAATCTTCCTGATCACAGGCGCTCGCTCGTATTCGTTATACTATAAAAATAGGAAATCGGAGGTTAATGCAACGAAGTCAGAGGAATGACAAAGCATATTCATCATTTATTGCTTAACTGTCTTATTTCAGGTTTAGACGACGGTGTTGCTGCCTCATTCCAGCGAAGTCGGATTCATAAACCACATGCTCATACTCAAGCTTTCAAAGTCAATCGTTCAACATCAAGATAGTTGATTCTAATCTTCCCCACCATCAAAGAGCCTCAAAGTCAAATAAAGAATCATCAATTGGGGAGATTGTTAGACTTATAATCATATGTCAAACAAGAACTGCGCGCAACCAGTATGTGCATGGTTTGGTCAAGAGCACAAGTTGAGATCATAGGAAGACAATCAAAGATGATTCAAGTCAAGGAGATGATGCAAGATAACGATCTCAAGAACTCAAAGTCAAAACATAAAGGCTCAAAAATAAGATCACAAGACATGAAATGAACAAAAGCCCGTTACCAACAAGACAAGACCAACTTCACTCTCGGCCAAAGCGATAAACGTCAAAAGTCATATCTTCAACATCAAGGGAGACAATGATAAATCAAAGCAAACTCCTACAAGAATGTCATCAGTGGTACGGAGGAGTTTAAAGAAAGAGACCTCAACATTGGGGGAGATTGTTAGCCTTAATTATATTAAGCCAAACAAGAATGTTATCGGTCTAAGAAAGTCAAACTAGGTCTTGTATTGTAATAGGTTAGTCAGGTTCAACGGGCTTGGTTTGTAATCTAATATTGTCCGTGTTGCGGGCTCAAAGCCCAAGTTTAGCCAAGCCCGGCCCAAGTAGAAAAGCCCATATGCCACTTTGTCAAAGGGTATAAAAGGACCTCTCCACACATGGATGGGGCTGTTGGTTACCATTTCGATCATTGTAGTGTATGTGTGTAATCTTCCACCTCTCTTCTAGTTTCTCTCTAATAAATCTTCCAACTTTTCTTTCTATCTTTCTAGCTTTTTGCTTATTGGTATAGCTTATGTTGTGAAATGGATTAAGCTTTTGGGATAACAAAGTGAAAGTGTTTGATAAAGTTGTGTGTTGTGAGAATGTGTGTGTAGTTTGAGTATTTATAGGGCAAGGAAGTCAAGATTTCTAAGTCTTGCATTCTATCAAGGTTGTATTGACTAATGAAGCGAGGTTTCTAGCTTAGAAAGGTGTATGGTGATGTAGTGACTAATGGAAGCTAGTGTTCTAGCTTAAAGAGATGTAAGGTGGTGGGAGGGGTTCGAATAACCAAGGAGGTGACAAGGTGGTGACTAAGTGGTGGTGAGGTCTGGACTTGGTGGTGAAAGGGTGATGACAAGGTGGTGACAAGGTGCGCGTGAGTCTTGTGGAGAAAAATAATCTTGTGATGAGTTGTTTAATAGCTCGTTCAACTAGGTAGGCCTTCGGTGTTTAGGTTTTTTTGGTTTTGTTGTTACCAAGCATGAGGTAGAGTGGAGGGAAGAATAATTTAAAATGTGGTACTTGGAAGAGTTATACCTTATTCTTAAAGGATGGTACAAATGGCTTATAAGAATTTGGAGGGAAATGGTTTAAATCTTGTGCATTGTTAACTTGTATGTACACCTGGAAAGGAATAAGCCATTGCATGTTCGAGCTTTGATGATGATTGTTCACAATGATCTACCTAAGCAGAATCGTGAAGCTCAGGAGGAAGCAATGAAAAGGGAGAATGTAAAGGTTGAAAATTTGGCGAAATTGATTAAGCAAATATTCGAGTTTTGCCCAGATGGAACACGTTGTTTTCGAAATCGTTTTTGGTTGCCGCGATTCGATGGATTGAGGGATTTGGTTATGCATGAGTCACATAAGTCCAAGTATTCTATCCATCCAGAATCAGACAAGTTGTATCAAGATTTGAAGCCGTTGTACTGGTGGCCGAATATGAAAGCTGATATTGCCACATATGTTAGTAAGTGTTTGACTTGTGCGAAGGTTAAAGCTGAGCATCAGAAACCATCTAGGTTGCTGCAACATTCCAGTTTGGAAGTGGGAAAGGATTACTATGGATTTGTGAGTGGATTGTCGAGAACGCCAAGTGGGTATGATACGATTTAGGTTATTGTCGACCGACTGACTAAATCAGCTCATTCCTACCAATTAAGAAAACGGATAGTATGGAGAAGCTCACATGACTTTACTTGAAGGAAATAGTGTGTAGGCATGGTGTTCCTGTTTTGATCATTTTGGATCGAGATAGCCATTTTACGTCAAGATTCTAGAGATCGCTTCAGGAAGCGTTGGGGACAAATTTAGACATGAGTACCGCTTACCACCCTCAAACGGATGGTCAAAGAGAGAGGACTATACAAACGCTGGAAGATATGTTGCGTGCCTGTGTGATCGACTTTGAAAGTAGTTGGGATCGCCATCTGCCATTGGTCAAGTTCTCATATAACAATAGTTATCATGCGAGCATTAAGGTTGCACCATATGAGGCTTTGTACGGACAAAAATGTAGATCACATGTATGCTGGAGTGAGGTTGGGGATAGCCAACTCACCGGTCCATAATTGATCTGTGATACGACTAAGAAGATCGTCCAAATCAAGAACCATTTGTTAACCGCCCGTAGTCACCAGAAAAGTTACGTAGATAGGAGAACTAAGCCGTTGGAATTTGAAGTTGGTGATATGGTACTGCTCAAGGTATCGACATGGAAGGGCGTTGTGCGTTTTGGAAAGCGCGGAAACCTAAGTCCACATTACATTGGGCTATTTAGGATTATAGCTAGGGTTGGTCCTGTAGCTTATACGTTGGAGTTACCTGAAGAGTTGAAAGGGATTCATAGTACGTTTCATGTTTCAAATCTTAAAAAATATTTAGCAAAAGGTGATGTTGTTGTTTCGATGGATGAGATTCAACT
>BQNB010081032.1:0-29749 GCA_026074375.1 Tanacetum coccineum
CTTTTTATTTTTTTTATTAAAAATTAGGTTAGTTTTTAATTAATTTAATTAAGCTTTATTAAAAAGTGAAAAATTAGGGCTTTTAATTTTTATAGATTTCTGCACTTTTTCTTTTTATAGTGTAATTTTTATAAAAATTTTAGGATTAATATTTTTATTATTTTTATAATTTTTAAGTTTTTAATTAGTTTAAATCTTTAAAAAATCATATTTAAAAATCTAAAAAGCCAAAAATAGTAATTCTTTTTTCTAAAATTTTCTTTTTACTTATTTTATTTTATAAAAATATAATTTCAATTATTTTCATATTTTTATATTTGTAGGATTTAATTAGTTTTTAATAGATTTTAATTCATAAAAATTTCAAAAATAAACAAAAAAATATTTTTCTTTTTCCTAAAATTTTCTTTTGTCTAATTCTAGGTTTAGAAAATTAGTTTGCATTTTTAGGACTTAATTTTGATTTACTTGTTTAATTGTCGCGTTTTATTTGTTTCTCGTTTTCCTTTTTAAATTGTTTAATTGCTTTTAATTGGTAGATATAGATCATCAAATCTTTTATTTGCTTATTCAAATCATAATCCAAGCTTAATCGAAGTTTCAATTGCACTAGTCGTTGGGGAAACGACCCGGGTGATCATATTTGCCCGGTTTAATATACGTATTATATATTATATTATATATATTTTTGAGAGTGAATTTTCCTTAAGGAATTTTCTTAATTTCTCTTTTGAAGTATTATATTTTATATATATTTTAGGTATATAAAACTTTTGCAATCAGTACCATAGAAATGTGGTTTATCGCGTCTTTGTCAATCCATCTGTGGCACGCGTTCACTTGCAATTCCCCCAAAAATTCCTTGCTGAGCTCAATGTTAATATCGTTACTAGTAATAGAAAGATGTGATTCAGTCTGAGCCTTTTCCATGTATTTTTCTAAAATTAGTTCTGTCATGACTTCTTATGGTTTCTTCTTCAGTCTACTAGCTCTGATAAGTATTTCCTGTAACACAGGTAAAAATATCAGCAGGATTTGCTCTGAAGAAAGATAGAAAAAAATTTGGCACGAAAATCAATAGGAATCAGTTTCTGTTCCAGATGATCGATACGCCGTATCCAATGGAAGTGGATACGCCGTATTAATCAGTTGAATGAATACGCTGTATTGGACAGAGAGTTGGATACGCCGTATCCGATGGAAGTGGATACGCCGTATTCAGCTATCGACCAGAACAGTGTATTAAGAAAAATAATTAAATACGCAAACAATTAAACACAAATATATACAAGCAAACAATTAAAGACAAATATACAAATATTACAGAATATACAAGAATATACACTAATCTAAATTACACTAATCCTAAGGGTTAGATCTAATCTAATGTTAAAAACCAAAATATCAAATAAAAATCAAGATTAATTTTCACTCCCCGGCAGCGGCGCCAAAAACTTGATGTGTCGTTGTGTGGTGTATATTTTATTGATTCAAGTTTTAAATTTATATTTTGCCGACTAAACCAAAAATAACACTTACCTAATCGGTAGTAGTTTCGTGGTAAGTAGGGTGTCGAACACTTGAAGCGAGGTTAAATCTATCAATTTAATTAATATCTTGGTTATCTATTCTATGTTAATTCTATTCTATTCTAAACCTATGTTAAACCTATGTCAGTCTAAATCTTAATTCTAGCGGGAAAAAGGAAGTTTTCAGCCTGAGAGACTGGCACGGTTTGGTTGGTGACTATAATCAATTCAAGGCACTTTTACCCACGCAAGCTAATTAACAAAAGATAAAAGAGCGGTCGAACCTTATATAATAAAACTGTATTAACCATTATTAATCCGATTAGAACGTTGGTTTGTTTATTAAGTGCAATGATTTCTTCTCTCGAGGTGGCATATCATTCTTAAGACTTAGGCGTTACATCTTCCTAAGACCTAGACACATTAATTCTGTCACAATTAAAGCATCCGCATAAAGCATCCTTATTTGCTGATTATAATCTATCTTAGGGATTAAAGCAATGGTGATCTTGTTAAACCCTAGATCATAGAGACTTTACCCACTTACCGCTTAATGGTAATCTATACACTAGTAGTCCACTTGTCCAACTATCCAATGGAATCAGAATGTTACTTGTTGAATTATCTAGGTCACTTGCTAGTCAACACGATCAATAAACCATCGGCAATATCCAAATAACTAGTTAATCCCGAAGCGTATCCTAGACACAGACTTAGAAGGACAATACTTGTGTAACTATTATTCTAGATGTATAAATTACTATATGGAGAGCTATCCCGGACTCGAGATCTGCTTGGTCCACTTACCTAGATCCAGTTGAATGATAGGTCGCATACAAAAGCGCGTAAACAAGTATAAATTGATAAACATAAACAAGCACTCAACTATAAATCAAGAAATCGATATAAACAAATACCAAACATTCAAATCTTCATAATAATGGCTAATACCCGAAGGTATTAGCCTTCAAACGTCATAATAAATACAAGAGTAATTATTTAGCCAAGGTAAACTAACCGAGTTAACGAATGATACCAAAAACTAAACGATTACTAAAGTATATGGAATTACACGATGTCTCCTATGGAATTGAATACGTTGCTCGACCTCTTCTGCTCTTTTTCTCCTCTAAAAATCAACTTTTGTGGTTTAGGTATCGAGAATATGATTTAGCACACTTAAAACTCATTTTTGAGTTTTCTATTTATAAGGTCTGGAAGTCGGTTGAATACGGCGTATCCAATGGGTTGGATACGGCGTATTGGGGATTTCTTGGAGTAGGGACCACGTTTGATATCTTTCAGAATATTATATTATTTCCATATCTTGAATACGGCGTATTGAGTCTCTCTGGATACGGCATATTGGTCATTATCCATCTGTGGTCTTTGGTGAGTGTAGGCACGGATACGCCGTATCTTCTTGATGGATACGGCGTATTGGTCTTCAGAATAGTAATCTTCAAAATATCTTCATTTAAGCTCCAGAATGCGCGCCTTTTGCTATCTTTCACCAATTACTCCATAATTACTACAATTCTCAAATATAAACGATTAAGTAACAATTCTTTGCAATAACTATACAAAATGGGTTAATATCGTGGGATAAATGATGCTATAAAATAGACGTTATTTGATGTCATCAATACCTGGAATTTCAACTCGTGTTCATGGTAAATCTGAAGTGGAATCGGGAGATTTTTGACTAAGGATGGAAGAGGACGTTCGAGTCCGGGGTATATATCGACTGATGGTACTCCTTGTAATTTATATTTCTTCCCATTCACATAAAAAATCATGAACATCTCATTCCAATTGGCTTGTACCGTGTTTAGAGATGCTAGCTATTTGATTCCCAAAACAAGATCAGCTCCTCCAATGGAAAAGAGAAAATAATCTTCTGTAATTTTCAACCCCGGTAATATCAAAGAAGGCCAAGATAAATCTGATTGCACTTAATTATTTGTTGTCACACCCCGACAATGGCGGAAACTCGGGAATGCAACATAATGATCAATCATAACACAAGATACAAAATAGAGAAAACTACATTGCATAAACTCCAAGTGCTATGAAGACCATCAACCTTGAACAAACTCAAGTGATGTCCCAAATCGCAACTAAAATTCATAATCTCTTACAATTATTCAAATGCCCACACAAGGAACCATAATCCAAACTTATTCCAAAACATCCGAAACTAAAATCAAACAACAAGCAAGCAAGACTTAAAACGAAATTCCACACGGGATACTTCTAAGTCTGCTATCAATCACCAAACTACTCTCGAAAACGTCAACAATAATGTTGGTGAGCTCGTAGGTTTGACCTTAAACCCAAAAGTGGGGAGAGCGCGAATAGATATTCAACAGTGGAACAATATGTGCTATAGAGATGCGGAGAATATATGACAAACAACCTTAGGCATCACAGCTAATCATAACCATAATGTCACTTACTCACCTAAAGGCCTACCAGCTAGAGCACTAAAATTAGGGCAGGACCACACATAAACCAGGGTAGGCGTACCCATCCGCTCTAATAATCACACAAATACTGGGTAGGCATACCCACCGCTCTAAACAATCATACAACACATAATATTCACATAGCAGTCAATAACATCATATCTTGTCCCAAAAACAAAACCACATTTCGCACAGATCAATTCAAAACAATTTCAAACACATTTTAAGTATCATTTTCCCCCCAACGGAAAAACAGTAAAAAGTGTGGGCTACAGAACTCACCTCAAGCAAGTCCTTACAACTAAATCTCATTTACACAAGCAAATGCAACGACGCCCGCTTACACGACCTAGTCTAGTTAATGTCCCAAATTAATCATCCAATTCAAACAAACTTCACGTTGATGCTATAAGTTTAGACGCATTGTACAATTACCCAAAACATTTAGTGGTGTGATGGTTTTTGACGACTTAACTCCACAATCATATTCAATCTCATTCCCGAATAAAACATACGTTATACTTATAGCGGAAATATTAAGAAATATAATAAAATATTTATAATTATTAATTATAAAATATATCTCGACAAGTCCTTCGGTACACAACCATAGTCACTTCAAAATAATCATTATACGCTGAAAATGAAACTTTACTCATAATAAAACACTTTAGAGAGTTTTCGATGAAAAAATTGTATTTTTCGTCTTTTAGTGAATTTTTTAACGTAAAAAAAATAAAATAATTAATACTATATTTTATTATTTCAAAATCAAAAATCATGTTTTTAAGTAAACTTACTAAGTATAATTTTTTTTACGAAATTTCGACATGACTCGTACGTTTATACAACGTTTTCCAAGGTTACAAACTTTATTTTCAACATTTTCACAAATTTGACACTTTTCGACAAAATTCCAAAATCTCAATCGTTAACGCTTACCAATACGTTTTTCCCAAAATATCGTTCAATATCACTTCGTAAATACATTTTCACTTTCAAAAGTCCATCAAAATTCTCATAACTACTACATACGCTGTATTGGGCCTTAAGCCAACAGGGTCCTTAGGACATATATAAGTCCAAAATACTATTTAAGTCCAAAACCAAGGTCCATTTACATATATAAGTATATACTTATATGTAGAAATAATCCGGACCACAATAAGCCCTCCCATTAAGCCGCGACTCAAATAAACTTATTGAGCCATGAGTCCATAAACTCCAAAATACGTATATTAAGCTTTAAAATAAGCTATTAAGCTACATATCGCTTTTGGTTACTACCATAAGCCTCAAAAATAGTCCACAACATACGCCATAACACAAAAATAATCAAAATCACTTTCCTAGTGATTTTGGGAATCCATTCGTGGCCTATAAGCCCAAATAAGCCAAGAAATAGCTTAAAAATAAGTCCGAATAAGCCATACGAGCTACTATCAAAAATAAGCATTTTAGCATCATATATTATTCAATCATCACGACCACGACATCAAAACTACAAAAACCCTCTTTTTCCTTTTCTTTTTACATGAACCAAACACCCCCTTTTTTTCGTTTCGCTTCTAAAAATTAATTTTCACAACGATCAACTTGTGAGCAAACTAACATCATCTGCGAGAGCGCGAGAGATAAAACCAACACAAGACAAACAAAAATTAAATTTTGAAAACTTACAAGAAAATTTCAAATTTGTAGATCTCGACACGAACCGACATCCCAAAACGTTGTTTAAATGAATAACCAAACACTAGAATCAACCCCAAATATTTATGTCTTCATGTTTTCTTGATCAAACTTCAAAAATTATAAGAGTGTGTGTGTTGTAGGTGCGGACGAACACAAGAGAGAAGGGAGAGGATATTTTTTTGATTTTGAAAATGAACTATGTGTAAAAATGAGGATAAGGAAAGCATCTTATGTACAATTTGGACAAGGTTAGCTAAAATTAAGCCACCTTGTCTCCCTAGTCTTCTTTTGACCGGCCATGGTATCCCATGGGGTCTCGGGCCTTTCTTTTCGTGTCGGGATCACTTAAATACTCGTAAAACTCAACCGTAAAATTTACCCCAAAGTTAATTAGCATTTTTATTCACTTTAAAAATACTTTTCCATTAACCTAGAGTATTTACACGACATATTTTCACTTTACACCCTTCAAAACTCATTTGGACATTAACGGACGTGTCAGACTCGTTTTTCAGCATTTCTCAAAATTCACGGGTCAAACCACCCGGAATACACATAACACAATAACTTCCAAAAGGGATTATTAATCACAAATACACCACATAATTCATCACATAACTCATAAGAATTACCACCGTCACCGACGGTACAAAAAAATCTGCGCGTAAACGGACAAAAGTCAATAGTCAAAGGACTATAAAGAAATATTCAGAACACAAAAAGGGAAACACACACACACACTACCAACCCTTAAAACGTGCTTTCGTCCCTGAAATTTAACCTTACTAAACATCACAAAAACAAATGCGGGTACTTCAACTTCATCTGATCTTCACGTTCCCACGTGAATTCAGGTCACGCTTCCGTTTCGAATTTCCCACCGAACCTTGACGATGGCAATCCTACTACGCTTCAACTTCTTAAACTCTCTTTCTAAAATTTCCACATGCTCTTCCACAAAATTCAACTTAACATCAACTCGAATCTCATCTAAAGGCACTTGCAGTATTGACCACCAAACACTCTTCTAATGGTCGAAACAATCGTGAAACTGTCATGAACACCATTCAATTCCCAGCAAACTAATCCATAGGCCACTGGGCCTACGTTCAATAATCCAAATGGTCAACAAACCTAGGTGCGGGGGGGGGGGGGGGGGGGGGGGGGGGGGGGGGGGGCTCTAAACTTTTTCTCGTCTTCCCAAAGCGTACCATACCTTTCCAAGGCGACACTTTGAGCAAGACATAGTCACCTACACTAAACTCTAGAGGCTTCCTCCTCTTATCAACGTAACTTTTCTGGCGATCACGCGCTCTTAAGTCTATCCTTAATTTTCGAGATCTTCTCAGTAGTCTCTTACACTAACTCAGGTCTTATCAACTGACCTTCTCTAACCTCAGCCCAGATAATTGGCGAACGACACTTTCTATCATACAATGCCTCAAACGGAGCACATCTCACACTAGAATGATAACTATTGTTTAACAAAACTCCACAACGAAATGAATATAACAATAACCCACAATTTTTCATCTATGAATTATCCATCATTAAATTAGATGCAAGTTTCTTCAGTGAAATTCCCATCTATTAAATTAGATGCAACCATTTTCATGGAAAGATTTTTGCTTTATTCCACCATAATGTAATGTAACTTACATTACAAATGTAAACGAGATCACGCAACCTACCAATGCCAATTCCATCAACGTTTATAGCAAGTAAACGTTATAATATGTCAAGCAATAGGTTTTAAACTTCATTTTTACCATATGTTATCTATTTAACGTACTATGTATAACGTTATTATAAAACGCACTTTATACGTTAACGTGTATATCAAAACCCTGATTACATGTAATGTTTACATACAAAGCAATTATACAAACCTATAAGGCATGTATACAAGGTTTTAATGCATAAATTTGGAATATATTTTCCCTCCTAAACCAATGTACAACTCGTTTAGGCTTATAGTACAATTCGACTATGCATAGAATTCAAATTGGACTATTTCCCTCCATTTTCTTTCTAGTTTTCATACAACTTGTTGAGCACAAGTTACAAACACATCAAGCATACATTTAAACACCATTTCCCTCCCTAACCCTAACCTATACTCGTCCAAAAACCATAAACCCTAACCCTAGCTCGTCCTAACCCTAATCCTAAACCCTAACCCTAGACGAAAACCCTAAAACCCTAAACTAGTTCACCTATTTTCGAACCAAAACCAAGTAACCACCCTCCCTCCACCATGATCCACCTACTTGTCACCACCTTGTCACCACCAAGCAACCACCCACACACCTTCGTCACCACCTTAGACTTCAAGTAACCCCCTCGTCACCTCCTTGTTAAACCGGATGCTTCACCACCACTCAACACCTTGTTATGCTAGTCTTAGCCACTAATACTCATCCTAGCTATTCCTTGGCCACCACTCCTAGCTAAACTTTGCCACCACTCTATAAAACTTGGGATCCAATCCATTTGTGCCCTATATAAGACGAGACCAAGCACACCCTCAAAACTGACCATCTAAACTAAACCTTACCTCAAAGTTCTTGATCTAGCCAAGCCTAGGAAGGAAAAGAAAGGTCTACAAGCTGTTTTAAAGCCAAGGTTTAAGAAGAACAAGGGTTCTTGAAGTCATCTCCAAGTTTTTCGAACCATATTCACCTATTTCAACCCATTTTCAAGTTCTTGTAAGTTCTACTTATTCTATAAACTCCTAATATGTTTTAGATCCTTAGTAAGCTCTTATGTATCTCTCATGATCACAAGAAATAAGCTCTTGAACTCTAAACCTATACGTTTGGTTTTCCTAAACCAAACGCACCCTAAAACCCTAAAACCTTATTTTCGTAAACCCTATAAGCTAAAAGCTACAAGCCGATCCTACAAGCTATTCTAATAAGCTTCTTTATCATTTTTATAAGCTTATAATCAAACTCTAAAAGCTCTAACCCATCGGGTTATAAATTCAAAATCAAACACACCCTTTATGGAATTATCGAGCTCATAAGCTCATTTCTTAAGCTATAAGCTTGTTTAAGCTATAAAACCAAACTTATTATAGCTTATTATGATAAGCTATACGCTACAAAACAAAATCGGATTCAAAAATATAAAGTATATATTGTAAAATTTGAAATTATTAAACTTTCGGGCCAAAAATATAATTATTCTAAAGTTAAACTGCAGGGGTTTATTTTGCCATATTTCAAAGTTAAGGGTTTAAATGTTTAAAGATATATATAAAGGGATTAATTTTGTAAAAGTTATTATACCAAGGGTATATATTGTCATTTTTGAATTCTCGAGGGTATAAAATGTAATATTTTTATATTTAATTTTAAAAATTTAATTAAACATTATAAGACTTGATTTTATTATAACCCGACACATTTATCGTTCATTCATCGATCAAAACATATAAAAATAATTATGTTATATATTTAACATAATTTATTATCCACTAGCTTTTGAAGAAACTTAAAAAGATAAAATCTTATCATTTAAACTATAACATTTCACGTTTTTTTATTAAACCCTTTAGGAAATTCATGTGCGGGGTTTTATTGGGTAATATTTTGATGATTTGCTTGAATCACATTTAAAGTGTCCCTAGCTACATCAAATGTTTTACTACATGAACCTCTGGAACTATGATAGCCTGAACATGATATCGATAAATTTCATAAAACAAATTAATATTTACATTAAACTTTATGAAATAAAGTTTTGAAATATAAACAATTGAACTAAGACTTGACATATTACCCCAGGTTGCGTGACGAAGCTGTTTACTTCCATTTGAGTCACTTTTGACATCAATCAAACTACCTTATCAAGGCGAGTTCATAGTCCCACCTTTACATGTTTTCTAAATAAAGGAGTTATTAAGGGGAGTAGCTACTTGGGGAGGATACAAGCAAAAAACATGAATACACGTATTCTCCAACTGTATGATATCCTGATATATTATTGCCTAAGTACCTCCATTTGCCATAAGGCCCCACTATCATGAATCGTTAATTTCTTTGCGAAGTAAGCGCGAATGCCGTGAATAGATCTATTAGGACTGAACTTCCCCGTCCAGGTTCTGGTACATACATGGCCAGCAGATGCATTTCATTTGAGGAACTCCAGGTGTTTGGCAAAGCACCCGCTTAGGGCAACAACTTATGAATAACATTTACTTAAGGCTTCGGTGTCATGAGCTTAGTGCAATAATATAATATTGTTTACCATGATAATTGTATTCGTTGCAATTATTACTATTACATTGACTTGTATTCAACTATTACATTTCAAACCTGTGAATTTCACTCAACCTTTGTGTTGACCTTTTTAGCATGTTTATCTCAAGTAATTGAGCAACCTATGGCACGAAGTGGCATTGGACTTGAGGACGTCCAAACTTGTTATCATTCAAACTTTATGTTTTCAATGTACTTTGGGACCTCTTTTGTAAAACTCTGATATATTATTGAATGATAACAAAATTTTCCAAAAACGTCTCTTTTGAGTCGTTTTCTATGATTATGACTGTTGATTCATGAAGTAATACCCCAATTTAGCTTTCGCTGCTATATGTCAAATAAAGGGGTGTTATAGATTAGTATCAGAGCCGAGAAAGTCCTCCGTGCCGCTACATTTCCTGAATAGTATGTAAAGATACATAACTATTATATAAATAACTTATGTTTCCACTGGGATATTACAGAATTATGTCTACATCCACCCACCCTATTATCGTCCTATCTGATTCCTATATCGAGGATGCTTTTTCCTCTACAAATACTCCTGACTATACCCCGGCTTCACTAGACTATTCCCCAGCTTTATCGGGAAACACCTCTTCTGACTCTTCAGAGGATATATTTAAAGATCTTTTAGCCTCGCTAACCATCTCACATTTCCATGATGATCCGTATATGAAGGTTATGCAAGCATATAATGCTACTAGTAATGAATTAACTATTCCATCACCACGAGCTCCTATTGCTCCACCAACTATTTTGCCTCCATCTCCAGTGTTACCACCATCACCACTATTTGATCCCCGAGATTTCTTTCTTCCCGAGGAGATTCTGCTACCCCAGAAACGAGCCCGTTTCCTATCACCCTTCTCTACTGATTCCTCCGCCCTACCCTCATGTATTATTTAGATGGGAGAAAGTTCTCATATAGAACCCATCTGGATGCCATGAAGGAACAGATCGAGACTAGTGGAAAACTAGAAGGGGGGGGGGGTTGAATATTTTAACGCTTTTTTAATTTAAAATAGTTTTTATGTCTGTTTGTAAAACTAGATTTCTGAACCTTTTTTGAATTCAATGCTTGCCCAATATGAACAATATAATATATGAAAATGATAAAGTAAGACAAAGTAATGAGTAAGAACAATCAAACCACAACGCAAGATTTATAGTGGTTCGTAACGAAGCACCTCTTCGCCCATCCCAACCCGAGCCACCCAAAACTCGAGGTTTTTTTCACTAACAACAAACCCCTTATGGCGGAGAAAACCGTACACAACGTTGCTTATATCAATTTACGACACTAAGCTAAATGTCGAGTTCTAATCTTAGCTAGAACCAATCTATCACAACACAACTTCACGACTTGTTCACGACTTCACGACTTCTTCACAACTTCACAACTTCACGACTTCTTTAAAACTTCACGACTTCTTCACAACTTCACGACTTCTTTAAAACTTCACGACTTCTTCACAACTTCACGACTTCACTTCACCACACTACTTATATCACAACTACCTAACACTACTTGGTAAGATCACAACGATCTAACTATACTTACAAAGATCACCAAGATCTAGCTACTACACACAACTACAAGATATACAATTGATTTACAAATATGTGATATGAATGCAACAAGATTGCTATGCACACTAAGGTGTAATACTTCTTCACTTGATGATGGAAGTATTCTTCTCTTGCACTTGAGGAATATAGCTTGGATCACTTGGAAACAAAGCTTTATGATTAAATGATCAAAGGATTTTAGAGAGGATAAGTGGGCTATTTTGAGCAGAAAGAATGAGTGCAAAAGGTGAGAAAAATATTGAGGAATAGTCCAGTATTTATAGGACAAGAAGGAGGAGCGGAGTCTATGGCCGGCCCCCTTAAATAGGCACCGACCCCTTATATTAAGGGGGCCGCCCAATGTAATTGGGGGAAAACCGTTTTATATTTTTTGTGCTTATCAAAAAACGTAAAGATGTGAAAAAATATTATTAATGTTTTTAGGCATTATATTTTATCAACAATCTCCCCCTTTTTGATGATTACAAAATTTAAACTCATTAAATGTAAAATTATTTTTAAACAAGTATTTAGTGAGTTTTATGTCATTTCTCCCCCTTTTTGTAGAATCAAAAAGGCATCATCGAGGATTGCTAGTAAAATCAACGGAATAAATGCTCCCCACCTTGTGTGTGATCCCCTCTTAGAGTGCACCAAGAATCGAGCTAATGTTTCTGGCTACAAATGATTAAGAACAATACAAATATTTCTAACATGTAGCAAGGAAGAAAAATATGACATACAACCAACAATGATCATTCATTAAGATTAAAATAGTGTGTAAAACACACTCATGCATACATAAGAAAATAACATGCTGACATACATGAAATTTAAACTACAAAAAGTCCTATAACTAGTAGAGCTCTATAGGACTTGCTTGCAAAATGGTAGATGATCAATTATTTGAAAGACTAAACATAGAGTATGTTTAGTTTGGGGAGGATGGTGGAGGTGGTAGGATGATGATTGGTGGTTGTGAGAGCATATGTTCAATATATGAAAACATATATTGAAGTTCATCTCTCAATCCAAATATGAGAGTACGATTGTGAATGCAACACAAGCATGAATCTCCATGTGCCTCAAGAAGATTCCAAGGAATGGGATGACCAACAATTGGTGGTGAAGGTGATGGAGTATCAAATTGGACATCAAGTGGGGTAATTAGGGAAAGGGTGAGAGTGATGTCCATTGATGCATTTTCATGAGTTGGAGGTGGTGGAGAAACTCTTGGAGGTGGTGATGTTGGTGGGTTCAAGTAACCATTGGGTGAAAGTGATGTTGATGAGGTTGGTGATTTGGGTATGTAGTCAATTGAGGATGAAGAAGTGTCTTTGGTTGATGGTGTTTTGGAGGGTGCATTAGGAGCACTAGGTGATGAAATTGGAAGTTTGGGTGATGGAGTTTTTGTGTCATCTTGGGTTAAATCCACAAACAATTGTTTGGGTGGAATGATGTTGATTTTTGGTCTCTTGGAGGCTTTGGAAATAGAGGCTCTAGTGGAGGCCATGGAGGTTTATGGTGGTTGATGATGAATGAAGAAGATGGTGAATTGGTGATGTGCATTTGGAGGGAATTTATTAGAAGAGATTTGTTTGAAAATGGAATGAATTTGAATAAGTTTAGGCTATTCCAAATGTTGTTCAAGCATTCTGGGCAAATATAGCTGATACTAGGTAAAAGAAGGCAAAAAGCATTGAAAATACTATTTTACCCGTGAAAAGCTAAGGGCGGTCCCCTTAAAATTAAGGGGGTCGGCCATTGTGAATTAAGGGGGCCGCCCACTGTTAGTCCCATTTTTCACAGAAAAACTATTTTTCTCAGGATTTTTGTGAGGGTATTTTTGTTTTGGTGGTTTATTTGCAGCAAGCCCTATAGAGTTTTATAAGCATATTTAATCTTATAACATATAATAAACACATTAAATCATGAAACCAAAATGGCATAACTAGTTGATTTAATAAAACAACCAAAGGTTTAAGGCATCATAGCAAATAAGTACCTAAAAGATAACCAACATATAAGTCTTTCCGAATATATCGGATGATCACCACACAAGTTGTTAATAACATACACATAATCAAGTTAAAAATTATCTTAAACTACATTTAGCCATCTAGTTCACTCCACTCCTATGTCTTCATTTCTTCTTCTTGCTAAACACTCCTTTTAGTGCCTTTCCAAATGACTTGAAACCTCCGCGCATCTCCTTATGCATTTCTTGCGTTTGGTTGAGCAAGGTGGTTTGTCGTTCAAAGAGAGTTTCATCGGTTTGTTCGGAAGCGGAAGGCATTTCATAGTTTTGGTAGTTGAGTGGATTAAGAGAGTTAAGATAGGTGGTAGGAGATGGAGTACTTGCACGAGAAGTTTCAACATCATCATCATCATCATCATGTTGATGAGATGACGTGCCGTGATGATGAGAAGATGAGGATGAGACGGAATGGTGTGCCCTACCACGATTACTTCGGGTTCTCCGTGTGTTTTGTGTTAAGAATCAAGAGGACGCATGCCCTCGATCAATATGTCATAAATGCCATTGTCGGAGGTGAGGAATGCTTTCCATGAGTGTGCTGATAAAGACGAGTCAAGAACATACCATATGGAAGATTGGCGGTTGGATTAGCTCTAGCACATTCGATTCTTTTGACAAAGAAGTACGCAAGATTGTATTGTTCTTCGGCAACAACACAATACAACATGTGAGCAAGACAAGCGGGGAGATGGTCCCGATGTCCCCCTAGTCCGAACACATGTCCTCTCGATGGAATCTTCCCATTGCTTTATGTCGAGGTGCTTAGCTCTTTGGTGAGGTTTGATTTGGAGTAAGAGTGACGGTTTTTGACTTTTAATGGTACGAGTCCTTAACCATGACGCGTATCCAATTTCAAAGTACGACGAATATCGTTCCAGGAGTAAGAGTAAACGATGAATATGGTCCCAACGGATTTCTTGAGAATACTCAAGAGATGCAAGGTCCCACCGTTGGTAAAAACGGCTTGACCGTTGTAAGGAATTTTGAGGATTTGACTGAATTGAGCAAGAGTGAGAGTTATGAATTCATGTTGAATCATAAAGGAGATGAAAAGATAGCCATATTCATCGGTTTGAACCGTGACTTGACTATAGAAGTCTAAAATAAATCTTGGAACAATCGGTTCGTTGATTTTAAAGAGACAATCTAAGCGAATGTTTGTGAAGAGACGCTCGATGTTGTTGGATTTGTAGTAGGCTTGATCAACAACACGACCTTCGTGAATGTTGCGATTTTCAATGGATTTGTAGAATTTGGCAATGGTAGGGGAGATGCCGGGGATTTTGGATACTTTTGGGATGTAGGATTTAGTAAGGGATATATCGGGTGTAGTGGCTCTTGGCATTTTGTCACCTAAACAATTTATCACACATAAAATGTTACAATTGTTTTTTTGAAAAAGGACAATGGGAACAAGGATTTACTTCGAGCTCAAAAATAACTCCTAAGAAGTGATCCTAAAGATTTCTTTAATTTTATTTTAACATATCTTGGATGTCAAGGAATATATATTAGTTATATATTCCAACAACAAGACCATGAACCAAGCACTCCCGTATTAATCATGGAATTAGTTTAAGCTTGTCAAAAACTATATGTCAAGTATAATCATGTGATGAGTATATGGTTTAAATATTTTTCACTTGACAAAAGATAATATTGTTTGTTTTATTCAAAATCAATTTCTTAAAGTTATGGCAAACGCCCCATTAATTTATACCAATACACAAAATAACAACAAATAAATAATTATATATCTTGAGGACTTATACAATCTAGTTAACTGTTTATACAAGTGACAAAATTATGGTGGTGGTCATTTTGACTCTAGTAATTGATCCTAAGAAACGAGCCAAACACCCCTTTATTTTTATAATACATTTTCTATTGACTCAAAAAGTATACATGTAGAAATGTACATTTTGATGGACAAAATAGTATTGTTTTTACCATGTTTTTGGCATTAATCAACAATGTATAAACTTTGTTAAAAGATATATGAAAGTATATTTATGATAATTTCAAACCAAAAATTTGTGACTCGATTTAGTGTTTTGATTCAATTCAATCATGAATGTAGTGTTCCTATGACTACGGGTAATCATTAAGTTATGTGAAAATCCTAGACAAAAATAAAAAATATAAAAAATGATAAAGAGACACCCGAATTTTGATTGGAAGGACAAATTGGATGACAACAAATGAAAAGAATGATGAAACCTTACAATTGATGTTGTTGAGGGATTTGTTTGTAATTGCCCCTTGCGAATTTGGTTAATTGGATGATTAGAAGTTTGATTTTTTGAATATGGGGTGGGTTTTTCGTCACAGCAGGTTAGAAGAGGGAAAAATAAAAAAAGAAGGAAAAAATAGTGTTTGGCCTATTATTTTCGAATGAAAGGGAATTTGTTTTTTCCAGTGGTCGCCCCCTTAAATAAATAGGAGGCCGCCCAACTTTACACGGGCCGTCCCCTTAATTTAAGGGGCCCGCGCCTCTAAAAAAAAATTTTCTTTGATTTTTGCCATTTTATGTGAGAATGATAAGTGTCCAAATACGTTGGAATAACTATAATATTATGTAATATAATCGAGAAAGAATGGAAAACTTAACATTTATAATTAATTTTTCGTTTAAAAAAATTGATAAACTTCGATGAGCTAATCAAGTAGTTAAGCGAAGGAAGGAATAACGAGGCTTAAGTGACTTTTCAATACTTCAATGTTAATTGAGTGAGATAATATCTACGGAAGAAATAATTAAATGACACGATTTGGAGAAAATCCAAGACGGTAAATATTGAATGAAGTACTAGAGATGCATATACGATATACTGACGTCAGTAGATCGTTGACGTGCGGGAGCATGATTGTCGTAGACGATGGTTGACAAGGATTCGCAGACGATCGTTTTGAAGTCGAAGGGATTTTTTCATCATATTGTGTCTATGATCGTTGCCCTGAACTACTCCTACTTCTATGTTAATTGTTAACCACTAGCTTGCTCTTCTTCATCTCCGTGAGTTTGCTACGTGGTCATAGAAGATTTCCATTTTGTAGACATATGATTATAATCTAAACGAAAGAGTAGTTCATAAAGAACTAATATCTTCAAAGCTAGAAAACCAACAAATAGTATTTCTAGAGACTACACTATTAATTTTAAGAACTAATTATACTACATTATGGAAAGAAAACATATAGAACATTTACTTGAATGCTATATATACGAATATGAAGATGAGACATACTAACCTTAGAATAGTCTTCTATACTTCTTATTTCAGAATATAAATGAAAGGATGCATGGGAACCTCAACATGAATTCTTTAGTCGTAAGACAAAGAATTGTTAGTAGATAACATAAGACCACTTCAAAGAATGTGATGACTTAGCCAATTGGTCCCAACGGTTATGTATCCAAAGTTAATTGTGTACACATCTATTTGCATTTCTGGTTTTGGCACATACAAGGTTAGCAACTTGCAACAATGAGTGAATTTTGGTTTGGTGTGGACGATTCCCCCACATTGTGTGATTAGTGTTAGGGTAATTTAGTCTACCATTGTCTCTCCTAGGTTTGAGATGTTATTTGTGAACGAGGATGAGGATTTCTTTTCTACCGGAAGAGGTGTTTTAGACCTATTGGTGGTTTAGTAAATCCGAACTGCCGGTTTTAAAGAAGGTTTTTAAAAATTGTTTTACCTCATCATCCATTGCAATAGAGATTTTGGTGTTTGTTTAATAATATAAATTTTGGTTTTGAGTATTGGGTATGATTCCATCAATTTTTCTTTATGACTCTACTTCTTGACTCTTACAAATTTTACTTGTTTTTGGTTTTGCTAGGTGATCCTTTGGTAAAATTAAATCCCAAACCGGTTTTATCTCCGGAAGGTTTTTGAGAACTTATTATTTTCTTAAGTGAATGACTACTATCATTAAATTGATTTAGCCTAGATATTTCTTTTCTAAGTTCCTCATTTTCAAACTTAAGTTCATGACATAATTTGCATTCTTCAATTACTTTTACCTTTTTTCTCTAGCCTAGATTAGTTATCTTTTAATTCTAGTATTTCATTTTCTAATTTTATTTTAGCTTGTTTTAGAGTTTTATTTTTAGCCATGACTTTTAATCCTAGTTTGCATAGTCTACTATATTCATTATCTATGTCATTTTCGTCTAGTGATGATTGATTATCACTAAAATATTCGGTTTCGGAAAGTACCTCGTTGGAATCTTTAGCCATAAGACACTTTTCGTCCTTTGTCTTCTCCTCTTCATCATCGTCGCTATCACTCCAAGCTCCTCCCACGAACGCAGAGAGAAGCCCTTTGATTTTTGATATTTTAATTGTTTTCCGGACATTCTTCGATGAGATGAATTGGGATCTCCACACTTGAAACTTTTCTTCACAATGTCTTATTTTGTCATCTTTATTTCTTTGAATGATCTTCTTTCTTCATAATGGTTGTTTTATGAACCGTCCTTTGCTTTTGGAAAAATTTTACTGAGTTTCCTTACGGTCAATGGCGTATTCTTCATCTTCACTATCGGAGGTTGAACTATCTTCATCACTAGATTCTTTTCTAGCTTTCAAGGCAATAGAATCTACTTTGTTCTCTTTTGTTTTTGACGGTTTCAGAGTCTTTCTTGATTACTTCTTCATAGACTTTTAAATTTCCAATAAGTTCGTCAGGAAAAGAGTTGTTAGATCTTTGATTCTTCAATGCCGGACTTTTGGCTCCATTTAGGATGCAATGCCCTACAGAAACCTTCCTAACACCAATTTCTTTCTAGAAAAAACCTCATCAAGTCTTTTAGACTAGTAAAAATAGTGGTTAAATTTACAAAATCATTAATCAATGATTCCTCTTCCAGAATCATTAATTGTTCAAGATTGTTAACAAGTAGATCTATTTTATTTGCTTTGACTGTATTTATTACCCAATTCGATGAGGTGATTAACAAAGTATCCTAAATTTCCTTTGCGGTTTGACACATAAAAATTATTTCATATTATTTACGTGGTAAAGCATTATAAATTACCATTTTGGCTTCATTATTTTTAGCAAGTTTCTTTTTAAGATCATCATTTTGTTTGTGAAAAGGATTTTTCAAAATATTAAAAACATATATTTGTAGGTAAAATTTTGAGATTCATATCAACATTTAATTGGATGTAGTTAAGGATAACAATAGTGAATAAGATATCGAGATCTATAAGCAATATGATAACTTAAAGTTGGATTTTATAGAACTGGCTAGTACAGATAATTTATAGTCTATGTTTATATAACACCTAAACAGAAACCAAAGCTACACACAACCAAATACCCCGCACCCATACAACAGACCTATTCAAAAAAACAAAACCATAAAGCCCAACCCTGCATCTCATACAAACTATATAACCGATAGACCTCACCAAACCTCCTAACACATCAACAACACCAACCACCACACTTACCGCCCCCAACACCACTCAAATACACTCAAACCACCCACATTAAAAACTCATAAAACAACCCAACCCCATCCTTACTTAAGATCCAACACATTCACACATCACCGATATCCACCCCCCAGCAATAAGACACAAAAACAATTCCAAACCCAAAACTATTAACAAGCGTACCCAACCTACTAACACTCCACAAATAAAATTACCACCCTAATCAAATCCCCAAAACCAAACCACCAAAAACGAAATCGGGATGAACTTGAATGTTAAAAAGATAAGGAAAATCCTCATACGGTAATAAACAGCCAAACGATCTAGATCATTTTAACTTCACCTAAGTTTACCAATCATTTTTCCAATAAAAAATCCATCACTTTCAAATAGTGGTGGACTTTGCAACAATTGCCCTTCCTAAATATTTTCCCGATTCCATAAGATCGATTCAAGTTTTACAATACAATTATTTATAAATCGTTAACGTGGCTCTGATACAATTGTGGAAAACCTAGAAGGGAGTGAATAGTTACCGCTTTTTAAATTAAATTTATGTATGTTGTAAAACTTAGATTCGCCTTTTTTGTGAATTCAAGCTTGCAATATCGAACAATGTCAATATATGAAATGATAAAGTAAGACGAAGAGAATAAGATAAGAACCATCAAACCACAAGCGAGGATTTATAGTGTTCGATAACGAAGCACCCTTCGCCTACTCCCACTCCCCGAGCACGAAAACTCAAGAGTTTTCTTTCTTCACTATACACACTATGACAACAACTCCATAAGGCGGAGAAAACCTACACAAAGCAGAACCTGCTTATATCAATTCCGACACTAAGCAAAATTCGAGTTCCTAATCTTTAGCTAGAACCTAATCTAATCACAACCCAACTTCACGACTTGTTTCACACTTCACAGACTTCACGACTTCAATCTACAATTTCACAACTCCTTCACAACTTTATTACGACTTCTTAAAACTTCACGACATTCTTCACACTTCACGACTTCTTTATAACTTCACGACCTCTTCACAACGTTCACGACTAGCATCCCTTCCCCACACTACTTAGATCACAACTACCTAACACAACTAGGTAAGATCACAACGATCTAACTATAGCTACAAAGAGTCACCAAGAATCTAGCTACTACACACAACTACAAGATATACAATTGATTTACAAATATGTGATATGAATGCAACAAGATTGCTATGCACATTAAGGTGTAATACTTCTTCACTTGATGATGGAAGTATTCTTCTCTTGCACTTGAGGAATATAGCTTGGCTTGCATCACATGAAACACAGCGTTTATATAAATGACAAAGAATTTTAGAGAGGATAAGTGTGTTGTTTTAAGCAGAAAGAATGAGTGCAAAAGGTGAGAAAAATGTTGAGGAATAGTCCAGTATTTATAGGACAAGAAGGAGGAGCAGAGTCTATGGCCGGCCCCCTTAAATAGGGTGTCGGCCCCCTTATAATTAAAGGGGCCGCCCATGTATTTAAGGGGCCGCCCTTTCAGACGCTCCTCTTTTTTGTCCTATCCAGGGGAGGTGTTTACTGACCTTTTCTAAGCCGTTTTAGTTCGATGAAAATTTAAATAAATTTTATTTTGAACAAAACATTTCTTTTAAATGTAGAAAATATTTTGTAAGTTTATAAACATGTTTACAATATTTTATAAAAGTTTGAGGTTGAATAAAAATTTCCTTTGATCATAAAATCCATTAAGCATTTATTTATTCATACCTTTAAGTGATGTAATTGTTGAAATGAGAATTTACTACTAAATACTTGTTTACGTTTAATTTTGAACGTTTTTATATTTTGTGATTATCAAAACGTAAAGATGTGAAAAAATATTATTAATGTTTTTAGGCATTATATTTTATCAACATAGACTATTTTGAATCACTTAGATGAGCTCCCTCTTGAGTGCATTGAGCACATGGAAGATAAGATATAAGGTCTTGGTAATGGTCGAGTAATCATACAGCGAGATTTTGACCAACTAAAAACCGAACTTCAAGAAGCCCGTACCCAGATTGTTGGATTTTAGAGAAAGCAAATAAGGCATGGTGACGAAATTATTCTTGCTCGCGTCAGGACTTCTACTCTAGAGATACTCATCGAGGATATCCAGGTTCGCCACCGATCAGATATGAAGAGTCTTCTGGATATGATCCATGAACTCAAGAACCACATGGGAGGACCACTAGACTACTAGACTAGATCCTTGTCATTTACAGCTTTTGTTTAGAATCCAACCACGGGATGTGTGGCATAAATAACGACCAACATGTTAAATTATGAGTATTAAATATAGTTATACAATTGTTTCTGACATGATGAAGTTGTGATGTACCATTATACCTCGCTGTTTTATGATACCGATTTATGTATTCGTGGTTGTCTATCGTATATTTGTAGTGTGATTATCGTATCTTTATGTATCTAGTTACTATGGTCTATTACTACCCGGTTTTCTCAAACCTTTGTACCCAGATATCATAGATATGATAAATGATCAAGATATTGAGCATACGATTTCACCTACACCACCACCAGACTAGCCTTTGATAAGTTATCTAAGTGGTCGCGGTATGAAACCACTAGAAAGTGAACAAGTCCCCGAGAAACCTAATGAGTTAGATGCTTGTTAGAATGTCCATTCTAAAATTTTCCATTATATCCTGCAATGTAATATCAAAGAATGTATATTTCTTTGTTAGAACTTGTACCAAATAAGAATTGATTTAATGATATATTCTTATTTTGTGTTGTCTTGTAAATGTTGATAGAATGGCTCCCAAGAGGATTTCAACATCTGCAGCACCAACCATGACTCAGGCCGCCATCAAGAAACTAGTTGCTGATAGTGTTGCCGCAGCTCTGGAAGCACAAGCTGCTACTATGGCAAATACTGATAATACCAATAGAAACACCAGACAAAGTGGAACTCCTGTAGCAAGAAAATGTAGGTACAAAGAGTTTATGAGCTGCCAATCTTTCAATTTCAAAGGGACGGAAGGCGCTGTTGGTCTCATCCGTTGGTTTGAATGAACTGAATCGATATTCCTCCGTAGTAACTGTACTGATGACTGCAAAGTGAAATTTGCTACTGGTACTCTAACCGAGGAAGCTTTATCCTGGTGGAATTTCATATCCCCAACCTATTGAAGATTTTAAAGAGGAAGCCTACAACATATCCTCCAATTTAAAAAAGCTCTTAATAAAGAAGTATTGTCCCCGAACCGAGGCTAAGAAAATGGAAGATGAATTTTACAATATGACTGTAAAAGGGAATGACCTCAAGACTTACATTAGAAGATTCCAGGAGTGCAATCAGATGTCCATCTATGGTACCAAATTCTGAAAACATCATGGACGTCTTCCTAGAGGAATTATACCTCAGAAGCATTGAAGGAAATGTTAACACTCAAAGCCGCCCCTCAAACTTTGAGAGTAGCTATTACCATAACCTAGAGGTTAATGGACTAGGTAATAAAGCACAATTCTGTGTAAGGAACCAATGATCACAAAAGAAAGTTTGATGATAGAAGAACCTTCAACAACAAAAACTACCAAAACAATCGTAACAACAATAACAACCGCAACAATGATTACCACCACCAGCAGAATATAAGACAAGAAACTGTCAGGGCTTATGCTGCTGCCCCAACTGAAACTAATAGGTATACTGAAAGCCTTCCCCAGTGTAAAAAATGCAACTTGCATCACACAGGACCTTGCACTATCAAGTGTCAGACTTGCAACAAGGTGGGTCATATGACCAGGAACTGCAGAAATAAAGGGCCAGCCACTGGAAGCAACCTACAACCAGTATTCGTAACTTGTCATGCATGCGGAGAGAAAGGGCACTACAAAAGTCAGTGCTCAAAAGCAAACAACAATGCCCCACGATAGAAGAGCATACTTGCTGAGAGACAAGAACCGCATCCACCGCTAGTCACGGGTACGTTCTTTCTAAACCAACATCTAGCTAGAGTATTATTTGATTCAGGAGCCGATAAAAGTTTTGTATCCATATCTCTTGCTTTTATGCTTAATATCCCACTAATTACACTAAATACTACCTACGACATTGAAATGGCCGTTGGAAACATAGTAGGCACTAATACCGTTATCTAGGGTTGTACTCTGATTTTGCTAAACCAGCCTTTCGAAATTAACCTTATACCGATTAAACTCGGTAGTTTCGACGTTGTCATTGGTATGGATTGATTATCCAAGTATTATGCTAGAATTATCTGTGACGAGAAAGTCGTCCACATCCCCATCGACGGTGAAACTTTGTTCATATGAGGGGATCGAAGTAAACCCGACTAAGCCTCATATCCTTATTAATTCTGAAAGATATATACTCCAGGGGATATCAAGTTTTCAGAGCCAATTAATGGAGAAGAAGTCAAACGAAAAACGACTAGAAGATATACCGGTAGTTTGGGAATTTCTTGAAGTCTTTCCTGAAAATCTACCTGGCCTTCCTCCGGTTCGCCAAGTAGAATTTCAAATCGATTTAATGCTAGGATCGGCACTAGTAGCCCGAGCACCTTATAGATTAGCTCCTTCATAAATGCAGGAACTATCTGACCAACTATAAGAGTTAGCAGACCGAGGTTTTTATTCGAGCCAAGACTTCGTTCCGTTGGGGAGCTCCTTTCTTATTGTTAAAAAGAAGACGATCTTTCAGAATGTGTAAATCGATTACCTGGAGTTGGAATAAACGTAACCGTAAAGAATCATTACCCATTACCTAGGATCGATGATTTATTCGACCAACTTCAAGGTTTGAGTACTTACTCAAAGATCGACTTAAGATCAGGCTATCACCAACTGAGAGTCAGGGATGAAGATATTCCCAAGACTATTTTTAGAATGCGGTACGGACACTACGAATTCCAAGTGATGCCATTTGGTTTAACTAACGCGCCTGCTATGTTCATGGACCTTATGAACCGTGTGTACAAACCATACTGGAAAAATTTATGATATGATCATTGATGATAACTCATCAACCCCTAACACAGAAGAAACAAACTCAGATCACCTGAGAATAATCTTGGAATTACTCAAAAAGGAGAAATTATATGCTAAGTTCTCCCAATGTCATTTCTGGATCAATATCGTACAATTTCTCTAGCACGTGATTGACAATCAAGGAATTCACGTTGACCTCGCCAAAATTAAAGCAATTAAGAATTGGGCATCTCCTACTACACCTACAGAAGTACGCCAATTCTTAGTACTTGTCGGCTACTATCGAAGATTTATCGAAGATTGCAAAGCCTTTGAATGAATTAACCCAGAAAAACAAGAAGTATATCTGGGGAGAAAACCAAGAGTCAGCTTTCCAACTGCTAAAAAATAGTAAGCTCCAATCTTAGCATTACCAGAAGGAAACAATGACTTTGTCGTTTACTGTGATGCATCACATCAAGGTCTGGGAGCGGTGTTAATGCAAAGAGAAAAAGTTATTGCATATGCATCCCGACAACTCAAGCCTCATGAAGAGAACTATACCACACATGACCTTGAATTGGGAGCAGTAGTGTTCGCTCTTAAAATTTAGAGACACTATCTGTATTGGCACAAAGGTGCAACTCTGTTTCACTGATCATAAAGTCTTCAGCATATCCTTGCTCAGAAAGAATCGATCAAGAGAACAAACGACCGTTGGCTAGAATAAGCTCGCCAAGATTACGATTGTGAGATTCGTTACCATCCTAGAAAGGAAAATGTTGTAGTAGATGCCTTAAGCCGGAAGGAACGAATCAAACCACTCCGAGTTAGAGAATTAGTCATGACCCTTTACCCAAAATTACCATCACAAATCCTCGAAGCCTAAACCGGGGCGATCAAAGAAGGGAACATCAAAGCTAAGAACCTATGAGGAATGGACAAAGCATTTGAAGTACGTCCTGATGGAACCCGATGTATCAAGAACCAAAGCTGGTTACCATTCTTTGGTGGTTTGAGGGACTTGATCATGCATGAATCCCATAAATCAAAGTATTCCATCCACCCAGGTTCTGACAAGATGTATCAGGATCTAAAGAAACTCTAAGGGATGGCTAACATGAAGGCAATCATCGCTGACTATGGTTGGCAAGTGTATTTAACATGCCACTAGAGTTAAAGCAAAAGTCAAAAAGCTCCGGCTTACTGATACAACCAGAGATTCCTACATGGAAATGGGAAAGAATAACGATGGACTTCGTTACAAAACTACCTAAAACATCAAGCGGACATGACACAATTTGGGTCAATGTAGTCTGCCTTACCAAATCAGCACATTTCATCCCCACTAAAGCAATAGATAGTATGGAAACCCTTACAAGGTTGTATATAAAGGGAATAATTTCACGGCATGGAGTGTCGATATCTATCATATCGGATCGTGACAGTCATTTCACATCCAGATTCTGGCAGTCAATGCAGAGTGCCTTGGGTACTCAACTAGACATGAGTACTGCATATCATCCCTAGACCGATGGACAAAGTGAAAGAATCATCCAAACACTCGAAGACATGCTTCGAGCCTGTGTTATAGATTTTGGAAAAAGATGGGAGAGACACTTACCACTGGTAGAATTTTCTTACAATAATAGTTACCATGCCAAAATTAAGGCAACACCATTCGAGGTACTTTATGGTTGAAAGTGTCGATCACCTGTATGCTGGGCCGAAGTTAGAGATGTCCAACTTACGGGACCAGAGATAATCCATGAAACCATCGAAAAGATAGTACAAATCCGACAATGCTTTCAAGCTGCAAGAGATCGGCAAAGGAGTTACGCCAATGTAAGGCGAAAGCCTTTAGAATTCCAAGTTGGAGATCGTGTTATGTTAAAAGTGTCACCTCGGAAAGGTGTCATCCAATTCGGAAAGCGAGGAAGGCTTAACCCCTAGTACATTGGACCATTTAAGATCCTTAAAAGGGTCGGCCCAATGGCATACACACTTGAGCTTCCTAAAGAACTCAGTAATGTCCACAGTACCTTCCACGTTTCTAATCTAAAGAAATGCCTATCTGACGAATCCCTCATCATTCCAATGAAAGAGCTTCGGCTCGATGACAAACTCAACTTTGTGGAAGAACCATTATGGATCATGAAGTCAAGCAACTAAGAAAAAGTCGTATCCCTATAATCAAAGTAAGATGGAACTCTAAAAGAGGACCAGAATTTACGTGGGAACGCGAAAATCAAATTCGTGCCAAATATCCACATCTATTTTCAAACATCACTCCAACATCCAACTAAATCTCGGGACGAGATTTCTTTAAGGTTGGGAGACTATAACAACCCACAATTTTCATCTATGTAATTATCCATCTATTAAATTAGATGCAATTTTCCTCAATGTAATTTCCATCTATTAAATTAGATGCAACCATTTTCATGGAAAGATTTTTGCTTTATTCCATCCATAATGTAACGTAACTTACATTACAAAAGTAAATGAGCTCACGCAACCTACCAATGCCAATTCCATCAACGTTTATAGCAAGTAAACGTTATAATATGTCAAGCAACATGTTTTAAACTTCATTTTTACCATATGTTATCTATTTAACATACTATTTATAATGTTATTATAAAAACTTTATACGTTAATGTTTATATCAAAACCCTGATTACACGTAATGTTTACATACAAAACAAATGTACAAACCTATAAGGCATGTGTACAAGGTTTCAATTAATAACTTTTGAATATATTTTCCCTCCTAAACTAATGTACAACTTGTTTAAGCTTATAGTACAATTTGACTATGCATAGAATTCAAATTGGACTATTTCCCTCCATTTTCTTTCTAGTTTTTATACAACTTGTTGAGTACAAGTTACAAACACATCAAGCACACATTTAAACACCATTTCCATCCCTAACCCTAAACTATACTCGTCCAAAAACCATAAACCCTAACCCTAGCTTGTCCTAACCCTAATCCTAAACCCTAACCCTAGACGAAAACCCTAAAACCCTAAACTACTTCACCTAGTTTTGAACCAAAACCAAGCAACCACCCTCCCTCCACCATGATCCACCTACTTGTCATCCAACCTTTGTACCACCAGCAAGCACTCCACATACCTTTGTCACCACCTTGGACTTCAAGTAACCCCCTCGTCACCTCCTTGTTAAACCGGACCCTTCACCACCACTCAACACCTTGTTATGCTAGTCTTAGCCTCTAATACTCATCCTAGCTATTCCTTGGCCACCACTCCTAGTTAAACTTTGCCGCCACTCCATAAAACTTAGGCTCCAATCCATTCGTACCCTATATAAGCCAAGACCAAGCACACCCTCACAACTCACCATCTAAACTAAACCATACCTTAAAGTTCTTGATCAAGCCAAGCCTAGGAAGGAGAAGAAAGGTCTATAAGTTTTAAAGCCAAGGTTTAAGAAGAACAAGGGTTCTTGAAGTCATCTCCAAGTTTTTCGAACCATATTCACCTATATTTCGACCCATTTTCAAGTTCTTGTAAGTTCTACATATTCTATAAACTCCTAATATGTTTAAGGAACCTTATTAAGCACTATTATCCCTCAGGATCAGCAAGAAATCACTCTTGAACTCTAAACCTATACGTTTGGTTTTCCTAAAACAAACATACCCTAAAACCTTATTTTCGTAAACCCTATAAGCTAAAAGCTATAAGCTGATCCTAAAAGCTATTCTAATAAGCTTCTTTATCATTTTTATAAGCTTAGAATCAAACTCTAAAAGCTCTAACCCATCGGGTTATAAATTCAAAATCAACGCAGAACGCCCTTTTTGAATATCGAACCATAAGCTCATTTCTTAAGCTATAAGCTTGTTTAAGCTATAAAACCAAACTTATTGTAGCTTATTGTGATAAGCTATATGCCTACAAAACAAAATCGAATTCAAAAATATAAAGTATATGGATTTTAGACTAGAAATGCAAATCGATTTGTGCATAGGGGTATATATTGTAAATTTTGAAATTATTAAACTTTCCTGCCAAAAATTTAATTATTCTAAAGTTAAACTACAAGGGTTTATTTTGCCATATTTTAAAGTTAAGGGTTTAAATGGTTAAAGATATATATAAAGGGATTAATTTTGTAAAAGTTATTATACCAAGGGTATATATTGTCATTTTTGAATTCTCGATGGTATAAAATGTAATATTTTTATATTAAAATAAAAAATTAATTTAAACATTATAAACTAATTGATTTATCAACCAGGCACATTAATCAATCCTTCATCGATCAAAAACATATAAAAATAATTATTTAATAATATTTAACAGAATTTATTTCATCCACTAGCTTTTAGAAGAAACTTAGAAAAGAATAAAATCTTATCATTTAAACAATAACGTATCACGTTACTAGGGAATTCATGTGAGGTGGTTTTCATTTGGTGTAGATGTTTGACGAGTTGCTGGATTTACGATTTAAAGTGTCCTAGCTCCTCAAACGTTTACTACATGACCTCTGGATTGTGATAGCCCGAACAGTGATACGATATTTTCATAAACCAAATTAATATTTACATTAAACTTTATGAAATAAAGTTTGAAATATAAACAATCAAACTAAGACTTGACATATTATCCCAGGTTGCGTGACAAAGTTGTTTACTTCCATATGAGTCACTTTTGACATCAAATGGAATATTCAGAACACAAAAAGGGCAAAGGTTGCATTCTACCCCCCTTAAAAGAATTTCGTCCCCAAAATTCAACTACTAACATCACTAAATAAATGCAGGTACTTCAATTTCATCTAATCTTCACGTTCCCACGTGAATTCAGGACCATATTTTGAATTCCACCAAACCATGACGATGGCAATCCTACTACGCTTCAACTTCTTAAAACTCTCTTTCCAAAATTTCCACAAGTTCTTCCACAAAATTTAACTTAGCATCAACTCGAATCTCATCCAAAGGTACTTTCAGTGTTGGATCAGCCAAACACTTCTTAAGGTTCGACACGTGGAACGTGTCATGAACACCATTCAATTCCTCAGGAAAATCTAACCGATAGGCCACATAGCCTATTTTCTCAATAATCTCAAACGGTCCAACAAATCTAGGTGCTAACATCCCTTTCTTCCTAAAGCGTACCACACCTTTCCAAGGTGACACTTTGAGCAAGACATAGTCACCTACACTAAACTCTAGAGGCTTCCTCCTATTATCAGTATAACTTTTCTGATGATCATACGCAGCCTCAAGTCTATCCTTAATCTGCGAGATCTTCTCAATAATCTTTTGCACTAACTCAGGTCCTATCAACTGACCTTCTCCAATCTCAGCCCACATAATTAGTGAATGACACTTTCTACCATAAAATTCCTTAAATGAAGCACATCTCACACTAGAATGATAACTATTGTTATACAAAAACTCAACCAACGGAAGATGAACATCCCAACTCCTTCTGAAGTCTAGGACGCACACTCTAAGCATGTTTTCCAAAGTCTGAATAGTACGCTCACTCTGACCATCGGTCTGAGGGTGATAAGCCGTACTCATGTCTAAACGAGTTCCTAATGCCTCTTGCATTGACTGCCAAAACCTTGATGTGAAACAACTATCACGATCTGATATAATCGAGATTGACACACCATGTCTAGCAAATATCTCATTCAAATACAATCTAGCCAACCTTTCCATCTTATAATCCTCACGCATAGGTAGAA
>BQNB010081033.1:3083-18383 GCA_026074375.1 Tanacetum coccineum
GTATGTATGTATGTATATATAGGGGCGCGTTATATTGAGAACCCATTTTAGGTGCAGAACTTTACAGAACTCTTATTAACCAATCAAAATTTATTATATATTAAATGTTTTCATTTAATTCAAAAGGGTATATTGGTCAATCATATTTTTTACTCTCTTTTTCTAACTTTTAAATAAAAAACGTTTTTTTAAATCTCTTGTTTTTAGGAATTAATTTTTTTAAAACTTATTTTCGACATACATGTTTTTTTAAATCTCTTATATTTAGGAATTAAAAAATATTTTTTTACACTTTTTTTTGAACATACATGTTTTAAAATAATTAACAGTGATATATTTTGCTTGAAAACATAAATGTTTTTTTATCTCAAAATGTCATTTTAAATGTGATTATAGTGTATAATTTTATAAACTTTAATGTGTTTTGTTTAAGGTGTTAGTTGCACATACGTTTCTATTGTACATTTTTTAAACTTTAAATTTTAAAACCAAAAATATAAATGTTATACATATAATGTCTAAATTTATAACATAAATATCATAAACAAAAATTAATATAAAATAAAATACAAATAAAAAAACACAAGTTTTATCAAATTCATTATAACATATGTGCACGCCTTTAAAAATCATATATGCACGCCTTCCGAAAACATATATGCAAGCCTTCCGAAAACATATGTGCATGACTTCTAAATCACAAGTGCATTCGTTAATCATCTTTATCACACACTGTATTTCTTATGACTGAGTCATCCCACCTGAAACAAATATATAAATATGAAAAAAGATTTAGTTATATCGTGAAACCTATGACAACCAAACGAATCTATAATCATAAAATAACAACTATAACATAACACATGTGCACAATCTTTATTTATATCAAATTATGCAAAAAAAATAATATATAACACTTACCTTGACACATATGCACACCTATCTCAACATGTTTAACTTGCAATATGTTACACCTTTCTATCATACTACGTGCTAAAGAACACAACGAATTAAATATGTATTTTAAAATATATGCTCAAATTAATCCAAATAACATAAAGGACTAAAATATAGTTAAAACGTAAATGTCCATCCATGATACATGGACACTCTGTTGTTAACTTTTCAAATTAAATGGAAATTATTTTTCTTTACACAGTTGATACTTGTCCAGTGGCATACTTCATTGACCCATCAACGTGGTTGATATGAACATCACAATTTTACCAACAAAATAAGATCTAGGCCTATCTTCAATTTGGTAAACTCCTACCTGAACTAAAAAACAAAAGATGATGTTAAACAAAGCCAACTATCACATAAAGAATCAAACATACTTTTTACTACAACGTTAGTGACTTTAATAACCAATATTCTTTTCGTAAATCCCATCCCCAAAAAACATACACGTAGTCTTGCATCCTAAAAAATAGAGATGATGGTGACATTTACCAGATCCAAACATACTTGCACCATATCGAGATAAATATCGATAAATTAATGAATTATAATTAATTAATCAAGTTCGTACCAATAATAAGCCATAATTTTAACATGCACAATCCACAACACATAACTAACAACAGCAACAACAACAAGAATTAAATATATAAAAATAAAAAAACTAACCGAAGGGGATCATTGATGAGAATATGATTTATTATTCTTTTTGTTGTAAATGAAATCAGGGGGAGAAGAAATTAGTGACGTCAATAGGTATGTTGGATTTATTATTTTTCATGTTTGTATTCACACCGAAGATGGAGACAGCTGCAAGTTCCTTAACCAGTGGCTCACCGTCACGTGCTATCACTGAAAATAATCCCTTTGTGTATCCCATGATTTCTTTGATTCGATCTCTGTGTGTGTGTGTGTCTTTGTTTGGATCTAGAGATGGGAAGAGGCAATTGATTTTTGGGTGGGTTTTAGGGTTAAGAGAAATATGTAGATCTGGAAAAAAAACTGTAGATGGTACGGTTTTTAGCTTTTTTTTAGGATGGATGGAAAATACCTCAATTTCCCTTTCAACTTTAAAAAAGACTACCATAATTTTTCTATTAATTACACAAATGGCACAAGTAATCTTATCCGTTGATTAAATCATCTAATGTCTCATATTCATTTTAAAAGTTCTGTAAAGTTCTGCACCCAAAATGGGTTCTCAATATAACATTCCACTGTATATATATATATATATATACATACATATATATATATATATATATATATATATATATATATATATATATATGTATATGTATATATATGTATATGTATATATATATGTATATATATATATATATATATATATATATATATTTATTCTATATATGTAATATATATTACATAAGAAATTATACATTATAATATACGAATATATTATATATATGTGTGTGTGTGGTAGTGTGTATATTATACATATATATATTATATATTAATATATTATACATTTATAATCTATTTATGTATTTATACATATATATATACATTATATATATATGTATATACATATATATTGATGTTATATTACTATAGTATATATATATATGTATATACAATATTATAATATATTGATGTCGGCTGTGTCGTGTGTTGGTGTATATATATGATACAATATATTTTATTACACTATAGAATATATATATACAATGATCTATATATATATATATACATACTAGTATATAGTATGTATATATTTGTATATCATTACTCGTATATAATATAGTTGAGAGATATATATATATGTGTTATATATATCTTTTATATGTTAGTCACTAAATATCTATCTCTTCACTACTAATTATAGCAAACCAGATAAGCCCTTAATGAAGCTCTTGATGGCCGGTTATGAGATAAAGAAAAGAGAGGAGAAAAAGGAACTTTGGAAAGTTTAGACGCTAAGAGAGACGAAAGGTTTAATCCATTTTGTGATGATACAAAGTGTGGAAGACTGAGTGAACTAGACTCACAACTCTTCCATGTGTGGAGAAGGGTTTCTGTGTTATACCCTTATGCGCATAGAGTGGCCATGTGGGCTTTTCTACTTGGTGCCGGGTTGGCTAAACTCGGGGCTTGTGAGCCAAAATACCACGGCACAATATTAGATTGACAATCAAGCCCATTGAAATCGACTAGCTTATTACAATACAAGACCTAGTTTTGACTAGTATAAGAACCGAATATACTTTACTCTGCTTTGACTTAATTATAATTAAGATAACATTTCCCCCAATGTTGAGGTCTCATTTTAAACTCTTCCGTACATCGGACATTTTGGAGGTTTGCTTTGATTTAGATCATTGTTGCCCTAGACACTTAAAGATAGGACTCTATGACGTTTATGTCTTTTGTATTGTTTCTGTCTTGTCTTGTTTGTATGGCTTTAGCGTCGTTTTTCATTGCTTTGTTGATCTTGTGTCTTGAGCCTTTATCTTTTTGACTTTGAGTTCTTGTAGATCGTTTTATTCTTGCATTCATCTCCTTGAACGTTGAGAATCATCTTGATTTGTCTTATCTTGATCATTTGTGCTCATTGGGACCTTAACATGCTCATACTTGTTACTTTCTTGTTTGTTCTCATATATGATTTCTGTCTGTCTAGTACAGAATAACTCATACAAATTAGATTTCGTTATTTGACTTTGAAGGCATCTTTGACATCTGTGTGGGTGTAAGTTTGGAATCAACGATCATGATGTGAACAGATTCGACTTTGAGAAAGCATAAGTCTGTGAGATTTGGTTTATGAATCCGACTCACTGGAATGATGGCCTGCAACACGTCGTCTAAACTGAAATAGACAGTTAGCAATAAAAGATGTAATATGGCTTTGTCAGTCATCTTGGTAACTTCGGTTGCTCATTAACCTCTGGTTTCCCGTTTTATAGTATAATTACTATACCTTTGATCAAGGTACACGATTCAAAGAATCTCCTTGACATGGGTTTCAGCTCAAAGGTGTGATCAGGTAGATTCAAAGAATCTCCTTGACAGGGTTTCCAGCTCAAAGCGTAGGATCTTCTAACACAGATGTATTAGATTCACCATGCTTGCTAGTTCTCATTACCGGAACGTCTCAAAGCAGACAACACGGTAAGAGTGAATCAGATAGTTACTATCTTTCTGATTAAGTCGTCAATTCATTTACTGGACCAAAATTGATATCCAGTTATCACAAGCTTGATTCATATAGAATCTTGCAAGTCACCTACCAAGAGCTTGTTTGATGTTGGCTCAAGTAGGATTTCCATCTTCACTGTGAATACTTAAGTATCACTCGGATGTTCTGGCAAGATCTTAAGGATAATGCGTAGGACTCTTTGTTACAACTTGTGAACTTTATGGTGTTCAACAAGTGTATTTTGACATTGTGTCCTAATAAGATTTATACTTTGATCTCTTCTTGGCTCTAGACTCGATTTGTGCACTTTTGGTTTTAGTAATCGGAGGCTGGAGCAGACTGCCACCTATTCAATATCAACAATCTCGGAGTGAGATGTCAATAGATAACGTGTGTATCTCCGTGACAAATGAGACAAGTTTCTTTTGAGAGAAACCCGAATGGCTGGGAAGGGTTGTGCATTGCATCACTAGGTCCATGATGTCGTCTTCAATATCAACAATCATCTGTGTGATTTTGATAGATTATGTATTGACCTGGTTTCTGCCTAAGGTGTAAGGAGGGCTTCTTTCTTTTCACCCTTTATCCATACATTTCTTTTTCA
The DNA here is from genome assembly GCA_026074375.1 of Tanacetum coccineum. Taxonomy (NCBI): domain Eukaryota; kingdom Viridiplantae; phylum Streptophyta; class Magnoliopsida; order Asterales; family Asteraceae; genus Tanacetum; species Tanacetum coccineum. The sequence goes on from BQNB010081033.1 coordinate 7,808, forward strand.
TTCTTCAACCCCTTCAATGCTTACCAAGACGTCATTACTAACACCTTGTTGTGATTGTTCCAGTGTTAGCTCAATCTTAGTCTGCATTTTTCCCTTATACACATTCTTCTCCATTCATACCTAAAGACTGCTATTTCTAACTATGGAGTGTCCTTGGGTAGATCCCTCCGGTTCTGGTTGGATCGTAGGACTTATACCTAACCTAACCACCTTATGACTTCAGAATCGTCGTGAAATTAATAGGTTGTTGGGTATAGAGATCGAACCATAAAACCATTTTCTGACATTGTTATTTTCAAATACTCCCCCTACACATGTGCTCCGAGATTCGAAATTGTTTAGCACATGAAGGAAAGAGTTGCACTTAGAGTCTTAAAGATCACATTCGTCTATAACATATTTTAATCACATTTTCTCCCCTTATTTTAAATAATAAAACACTTAGTATTTGAAATACCAATTGATTAAAATTTGACATGAAAAATTCCATGGGGAGAAAAATTATACTACGATATTGCATGAATTCATTTTCCGGATTGCTCCCCTTCAACAGTATATGTGGGATACCAATATTTATTAAAACTTGACATTAGAATGAAAAATTGATATGACACCACAAAATGTTAAAGACGGAGTGAGATGCCTTAGTGAACAATGTATATTATTAATTGACATTAAGTTTCCACATTTTTATTTCACAAAATGTGTTTGGATACATAAAATTGACATTTATGAGATGTATCCGACACATTAAAAGGCTTTGTTTTAAAAAAGCTCCCCCTCAGAAATTGATTCACATAAAATGACATTCTACGTACTACAATTCTTTGAAAATTATTCGAGAAAGGGAGTGTTGAACACACAATTTTAACAAATACCACTTTTTATGGAAAAATACCACAAATTATATTGTAGACAATTTTGACATTGAAAGTTCTTTTTGAAAAATTATGTTCAACAATTTAAAAAAAAACATGATTGAAGACTTCTCTTCTATTTTTAGAGTAAGCGCACTGAAGCGTACACTTCCCTATTACATTCAGGACCGAGTTATGCACTGAAATGTACATAAGTCTTAAAGAAAAATTTATAAATGACATGTTTTGAAAGCATTTGAAACTAACTTCAAATACACAGCCGTAACGACGAATGAGATATTTGCAATTGCTCATTCCTTAACTCGAGAAGGTTAAAGATAAAATCATCTTAGGTATCAAGAATGGATACCTGAATCCTTAAATTTCTAATCCTCATAATTTTTCTGGGTGGTATAAATATGCTAGTAATGTTATCAATTCAGAGTCAGATTGCTTAAATGTGATCAATAAAATGTTATTTTTAAAAATATATTATTTTTATTATTTTTTTATTTTTTTTAACTTTTCCTATTTTTCCAGTTTATCCCCCATACTTAATATGAGCATTGTCCTCAATGTGAAAATATTATAGAGAAAAGATAAAATGGAAAAGTGAGATAAACTTTTCAATTGCGATCAATATTCTGAATCTTTTCTTTGCGCCAATTCGTCTCGCGCCTTCACCTGTTTATGAATGTAGATATTGCATAGCACACAAAAAGTAATAATATTCCTAATAGATTAATAATAGAGTACGATAATATTGTTTTTAAATGCCAACAGAGGCATTTTACATACCATAATAATAATAATTATTATAATTGTTTTGAAATTATTTTTTAAAACATACGTGACCCAAACATGCGGTCACGTAACCAACTCGTGTCATCTCGACACTACTCGTCATCATCATGCTGCTGTTGTGGCTGGTACTGTGGTGGCGGAGGTAGGTACTACTGATAGTACTGGTCATACTGTGGCTGAGCGTAACCAGGTAGGTTGTAAGCTCCATGCAATGGAACCCTATAAACCCCAACCATATGCTCAAACACTCCATGATATCTGTCCCAGTGATATGACTGCCTATACTCCATCCGCTCTATCGCATACTGACATATCTCCATACGACCCATCCTATTATATAAATCCTGCATGGATGCTCTCGGGGGTCTAGGGATACCAACTCTAGGCACACCCGGCTGTAGATCTTCGAGAATAAGTTAACCATCAGAATTGATCGAATCTTTAAGTGTAGTTGTATCCAAAAAAGTACCACTCAAGTCATCATCAAGGTGTTTCGTAGCCATTGGTGTAGTCACAACACCCGCCATGCTATGCTCATCGTGAGGTCATACCATGCTTTTAAGTATCTTTTGAGCATACTTAGCTTGGTTTATAAAGATACCACGAGGGGATTGGTGGATCTGAATTCCTAAAAAGAATTTCAGTTCCCCCATCATAGACATATCAAACTTGTTGTGCATTAGTTTTCCAAATCGTTTTGAAAGTTTTGGGTTTGTAGAACCAAAAATAATGTCATCAACATAAATTTGCACAAGCAATATGTCTTCCCCATGTTTAGTTATGAAGAGAGTTGGATCAATAGAACCTTTTGAGAATCCTTTGGATATCAGGAAATTAGAGAGTTCATCATACCATGCTCTTGGTGCTTGTTTGAGACCATATAATGCTTTCTTGAGACGGTAAACTTTGTCAGGATGATAACAAATCCATCTGGTTGGTTTACGTACACTTCTTCCTTCAGAGGTCCATAAAGAAATGTTGTTTTAACGTCTATTTGGTACACTATAAATGATTTGTGTGCAGCATACGCAATGAACAACCGTACAGCTTTCAACCGAGCAACTGGTGTAAATGACTCTTCGAAATCAATTCCTTCCTTTTGAGCATATCCCTTAGCCACAAGACGAGATTTATTCAATTACATGATTTCCTCATCATGTTGTTTTTCCAACCACTTAAGTTAATGACATTTTTGCAAAGTGTCTGTCGACTATTCCCATACATCTAATCGATCAACCGATGAAGCTCTTCCTGCATTGATTCAATCCATGCAGAATCAGCCATGGCTTCTTTGATGTTCTTTGGTTTGGTTCGACTCACTGTGAGTGTGAACATACACATCTCGAAATTAGTTTCTAGCTGACGTCTTGTTTTAATTGATTGAGAGGGATTTCCAATGACTTGTTCTAATGGATGATCTTTTGTCTAACGTTGTGCAGAGGGATGGTGTTGATAGAAAGTATGCATGTTTGACGAAATCAACATGACGAGACGATGTATCCCCTTGTTCTTAACCGATGTACTAAAGAGTTGATAAATCATCTTCGCAAATTGTGCCATTTTTGGTATTGGTTTCTGAGCTTGAATAATGTTCTCGGGTGCAGTGACAGTTGATACTTGAGTTGGAGTTTGATGTGTTGAATGAATGTTCAATGGAGGTAGATCTGCAACATCGGTTGTTGTAGAAGTGTGAGTTGTGTTATGTTTGTTGACAGTTTGGTCGGGAATTAATCATCAGCATCTATTACAGCGGAAGACTTTGACACAACATGAGAATTCCATTTGAGTAATTCACAGAACATCGGACATAAAGCAATCAGTTCATTTGACGTTGTTACTGTCTCAACAACTTGAGGAACATTTTCTTGACTTTGTGGATCGGGACTTAAACTGTCTTGTTCAAGTACCATAGTCGAACATTATGGATCGGGGTCAGAACTGAGGTGATCTGACCCCATTTTTGACATTTAGGATCGAGGCTTGAACTGTTGTGTTCAAACGTCATTTTTCTGTATCATCATCTGTGAATCCACTTTGACAATGGTTTCTGAGATATCAGCTTTTTCAGCAGCCATACTCTGATATTTTCCTTGTTGACATTACATAAGGTACCTGCACTTAAATCAAGACTTTGTTCCTTCTGAATATTGATTGATGTACCTGCCCTTACATCCAGATTTGTTTGTCATTCATGAATACTAGGGATAATAATACATTTGAACCATGTGGGGGTTCACTGTCAACCTTGCTTGTGCAAGAGTCGAATAACTTTCCTGTAGGAATCCACCTAAGACCAACAGATTCAAAAATTCTACTTGTGGGTTTCCACCTAAGATCAGATCTAGGAGATGTTTTCTCATACACAGCGGAAGTCTTATTAGGAGAAAACCTATGTCCTGTAAATATCTGCCTACCAGGTTTCTGAGTATGACTCTTTTGATCTACGGGTTTGTTACTGTTTCTGGTCTTATGGGATTGAATCTTAGCACGTGAATTTACTTCCTTCAGGAGTTTTGTTATACAAGCATCATGATTTGCATTAAAGACACACTTATGACATGTAGAACAAACAAATTTTTTTAGAATGCTAAGAAATGAACAGAACTCTTAGAGAGTGATCCTTCTTTGTGCACAACCGTTATCGTAACGCGAGTACTCTTAGATACAGGCAAACTCCTAGATGTTTGATTGTTGCTCCTAGGTTTTGGTTTGCTATCATCAGCAGTGCTTTGAAATCTAGCAGAAGTAGTCACAACTAAAAAAAAAAAATTTTTTATTTTTGGGGGGTTTGAGTTTTATCCTATCTCGTTTAAGTATTCTTTTTCTACTACATCTACAGATAGTGATTATGAACCATGTCATTTGAACTAAATCTTGGCATGTTCTTAGAACTATTCCTAGATGAGCTAGATGCAATCATGTGATCAGGTTTTGTACAGGATTCTGTTTTCTTAGGCAAATAATGTTGAGTTACTGGTTTTAACAAATTCTTATTCACATCAACTTGGGAGGCAAACCGTTGTTTTGACATTTGAGCCCTTTCAGATTTAAACTCATTCGGTTGTCTAACAACTGATTCTTCTAGTAATGGTAACACCGGTTTCCCCAAGACTGATGTTTTTTATCAAACTTAGTATCTACACTATTTCCTTTTAACTTCCATAAGTATTTTTTAAAGCCAGTCAATTGCAACAACCTTTTTCCTGAATCTGAGCTTTTAATTCAACCCCCCCCACCACTCATTATTCGAAGCAAAGATGTTGTCTGTTTTGTAGTCTTAGATCTCGTGATTTTAATAGAATCATACAAATCTTTGTAATGCTGTTTCAAAGTCTCATTTTCCTTACGTAATGTAGCCACACTATGTTCTAATTCGATGTTCATTGTTTCAAGTACATCAATTTCCTTTTCAATCTTGGCTTTATTACTTGTTTCATTCAAAATTGACCATGTTGCCCTGATTTTAAAGATTGATTTTTTTTTTTTGATATTTAAGTCGAGAGCAATGAAATGTGCTTCCATTCTTGAAAATCTTTTTGAAATTGGGCAACTATCTTTTTGAGCAAAATATTTTCAGACTCGAGTGATTGTTTTGAGTATTCAGTTGTCTGGTTATCAGGTGATGAATCAAGCATAGGACTTTTAACTTGACATGTTTCAGGATACTGGTCAACCCTACCTTCAACAATGATTTCAGGTTGCTCAGTATGCTGTTGTCCTATAGCAAAGATATTGCATTCAGCAGTCAATTGTACCTCAGCCATTGGCTCTTCGTCATAAGGGTCTAATATCTGCATCATCAACATATGTATCATTCCCTGGCCTGCTGTTGTCACCTTGCACTGTTGAGTCTGTCCTAATGCTTTCTGTGTCAACCAAATCAGCATCCAATGCTTTACCCGTATCAATCTTACTCTCTTGCGTCTGCATCTGTCTTTTATTCACCCTTCTTTCATACTGTCTTTGATGACGTGTTCTTTCAGCAACAGACTTCTTAACATTACCCAGGTGTTGGAGTAGTGTATCTCTGAAGTGTTGAACCTCGATTCTAGTGTATTCAACAAAGTACGTGTCTGTCATTTGACTGTCATAATCCAATGTAAACTTTGAATCGATGAACTTTTGGAACTGGTTGTTTACCACCCAAAAGGCTGTCATGGATCCATCTTCTTGAAATTCATCTTTGTCAAGTTGCTTTTGTAGTTGATCTACGTTGAGGAGCATTGTTCTTGTGAAAGTATCAACATCTTGACCAAAGAGGACATGAATGCCCGTTTGAATCCATGTTCGATGCGAGTGCCTTTTAAGTCATCTTTTGAAAGAACTTGAAGGTGTGAATGAAGAGATCAAAAATATGCCATGCATCTTTCTTTTGCTTTTGACATCTTGTATTTGATTGCATGCACATCTTTTGTTTAAGAATTCAAGCTGCATTCCTTTACTAATTTACTGGATGCATTCTCTGAATTACTGTCTTCTTTCTCAGAACAAGTGTTTTGTATGACAACTAAATTAACTTTCAATGAATCAACATTCAATGTTGGAATTGAATTTGAATGATCTTCTTGTATTTGCATCAACTTCTTTTGTTTCAACAATTGTAGAGTTTGTTGTTGATGAAGAATTAACTCAAGCATGTATTTCCCGAGGGAATCCATGTTAAAGATCATTGCATCGTAAAATGATTGAGCATCATATCTTGTATAATTCTGCATACGCGCTTTGATTTCTGAACTGAAAGCATTTTCAAACGTTGTTCTGAGTTTTGTCAAAGTAGTCTTGCAATCAGTCTGAGAAATTATTTCTTTGGTAAGATGATTTTCTAGTAAATCCAAGTCTTGAGAGAATGTTCTCTTGAAGATAGGCATGTTACCAAAATCTTGTAAAGTTTCTATGAGAAACTTGAGTTGTGACTGAATTGCTCAAAGACTGTTCATGCATTTAATTCTTGAAAGTTGTGTTTTCTCTTGAACTTTAGAAGTTAAACACGAACAAACGGTGTGATTCTGAAGAACACTTGATGATTGAGTTCGGAAATTGGTATTTGAATTTGACATTTTGATGTTGTGAATGGATATGGGATCTTAAGTAGGTAAAGTGATTGTTGTTGTAGATTGAAATCAATTAATGTTCACGGGATTTTACAAGTCTTTGATTAAAACCGAGAAAAGAATAGAATCTTTCGTGGGATTTTATAAAATCAATAAAAAACCGTGAAACAATGATTATTTGTTGTTGAAATCGTTGTTGAAATTGAAGTACGTGAGCTTTTGTTGGCGAAAAAATGAGCTTAAAACGATCAACGGTGCAATTAAAAACTAAAGGTTAACTAAAAGAATTGAAAAATACAAAACTAATAAAATGTTTGAAAATTAAAGGATAAGATTGAAAATGATTTTAAAGTTAAGGAATTTAAAATTAAAATTGGATGTGTAAAATGAAAGGTGAAATAAAGTTGTTTTAAAGTGAGAGTGACTAATAGTAAACTTTTTAACACCTAGATTAAACTAAAAACTGTTAGAATCGAGGGCCAAAAGTGTAAAATTCGAATTATAATAAATAAGAAAAACGTGTTCCCTCTTTTTGTATCATCATCTTCGTTTAAAATTGAATAGAAAATGGAACGATTATGTTTTAGGTCTCACGGAATGATACGATTATCATCGGTTAAAAGTAAATATACCACGTCGATCGAAAACTGATTACGATCGCAATGGTATAGGTCTCAAGTCCCGTCGTTGAACGTCACACGAAACCGTAAAACCGAAAAAAAACTTTAAACGTGTAGAATTTTTCTGGTTTGAATTAGTTCGGTTCCTAAATGGGTTTTTGACTAGTTCGGTTGCATAAGAACTTTTTACTCGTTCGGGTCTTAAAGAAAAAGACTAGATCGGTTGTTTAGTTCGATGGTCTCGTTCGGTTCCAAAATAAAACAACTAGATCGGTGGTTTAGTTCGGTTCACATAGGCTTGTGACTAGATCGGCTTCAAGTAGTAAGGTGACTAGATCAGGTGTTGAAGCTTTGAACTAGATCGGTTGTCCAAAATATCAAACACTTTGTTCGCACCTTGTTCTTCTCTTCAAGACGAGACCAAGAAAGACACCAATAAACCCAGAGAATAAGCTCTCAAAATAAGCTCTTTACACCACAATAAGCTCACTTTTTAGACACAAATAAGCCACGAAGTAAAAAAATAACGTGAAAAGAAGTAAAAAAAACTTGGTGACACAGGTTTGTTTGTCAAACTAAAATGCACCCATATGTAACCATAGTTTGAAATCGCTATGGATAAGCCCAATTTTTTATTTTTTTTTGTTATTAACAGTAAGCCCAAGATGAAATTGTGAGAACCATATAAGCTTTAAATCAACAATCACAAAAAAATAAAAGTAAAAATAAAAGAATAAAATAAGCCGAATGATTATTAGCTTATAAATAAGCCGAACCAATAAGCTCACTAAGACCACAACGAAACCACTAAACCCACCCGTGGCGAGTGATACCAAATGTTATCCCAAGATTTATCCCATAACTTGGGCTTTGAGCCCGAAACACGGACAATATTAGATTATAATCCAAGCCCGTTGAACCCGACTAGCCTATTACAATACAAGACCTAGTTTGACTTTCTTAGACCGATAACATTTTTGTTTGACTTAATATAATTAAGGCTAACACAATGTCAAGGGAATAATTTTAATCGGGGAAATAATTTTCATGGAAATCAAGGTTTTCAAGTTCAAAATAATCATGCTCCAAATTTTCAAAATCAAGGATTTCAGAACCAACATTTTCAAGTTCCTAATAATCAAGTTCAACAAGAGTTTTCAAATGAGTTTTCAAGTTATAAGAGAACTAATGATCAAATGATGAGAAACATGCAAAATCAAATCAATTCGTTGAAAGGAGACTTTAAAAATGAAATTCAAAACACGATAAAGACTCAACAAGCCGTCTTGATGAATCAACAAAATGTCTTTCAAACTAACTTGCAAAATATGTTAAGTGGATTTTTCCAAAACCAAGCCTCAACTTCGGGTACTCTTCCGAGTAATACCATTCCAAACCCGAAGGGTGAGATGAAAGCGATCACTACTCGAAGTGGTGTTGCTTACGAGGGACCCTCGATTCCTACTAATCCTTCTCCTAAAAAGGTAGTGGAACGAGAAACCGAGGAGACAACAGATAAAGAGTAATCAAATTTCCAAGGAAGTACCACTCACATCCCACCTCCGGTTAACCCCATTCCAATTCCGGAACCCGATGTTTCGAAGACTTTACCTAAGCCGAATATTCCATATCCTTCGCGACTTGATAATCAAAAGCTTCGTGAAAAAGCTTCGTATCAAAAAGAGAAGATTTTTCAAATGTTTCAAGATTTGCGCTTCGACATTAGCTTCGCGGATGCTTTACTTTTGATGCCAAGATTTGCTCCTACGATTAGGAATTTGCTCATGAATAAGGAAAAGTTGCTTGAATTAGCTAAGATACCGTTGAACGAGAATTGCTCGGCGATGCTCCTCGAAAAAGCTTCCCGAAAAGCTTGGAGATCCCGGCAAGTTTCTTATTCCATGCAATTTTCCGGGAATGGATGTATGTCACGCCTTGGCCGATCTTGGCGCGAGCATAAATCTTATGCCTCTTTCCATTTGGAAAAAGTTATCCTTACCTGAACTTACCCCCACTCGGATGACTCTTGAGTTAGCGGATCGATCCATAACTCATCCTAAAGGACTCGCCGAAGACGTTTATGTCAAAGTGGGAAAGTTCCACTTTCCTACCGACTTTGTTGTTGTTGATTTTGAAGCCGATCCTCGAGTACCTCTCATACTTTAGAGATCCTTCTTAAGAACCGGTCGTGCCTTAATTGATGTTTATGGAGAAGAAATAACCCTTCGGGTTGATAACGAAGCCATCACTTTTAATCTAGATCAAACTACGAGATACTCCTCTACAAATGACAAGTCGGTAAACCGAATTGACATCATTGATGAGGTTTGTGAGGAGTATGCTCCAGAATTGCTAAGGTTTAATAAATCTTCGGGTGGCAATTCCACGTCTGAGCCTCTTACTTCCGAATTCATTTTAGAAGAGATTCAAGCTTATCTCAAGGATGATTCGATTTCATCGAAAATTGATCATGGCGATTGCGATCCGGAGGGAGATATTTGCTTAGTTGAAAAATTGTTAAATAATGAACCGTTTCAACTCCCTCCGATGGACCTTAAACAAAGTGAAGTTAACAAGGCAAAACCTTCAATTGAAAAGCCTTCGGAATTAGAGTTAAAAGATTTACCATCTCATTTGAAATACGCTTACTTAGAAGAAAACGACAAGTTACCAGTAGTTATTGCAAAAGGTTTAAAAGATGATGAAAAAGAAGCTCTCTTAAAGGTGCTTAAATCTCACAAACGGGCCATTGCTTGGAAAATCACTGACATCAAGGGTATCGACCCTCGTTTTTGTACACACAAAATCTTGATGGAGGATGATTACAAACCCACAGTTCAAAGTCAAAGACGAGTTAACCTAAAAATTCACGAGGTAATAAAAAAGGAGGTCCTAAAACTTCTTGATGCCGGAATGATTTACCCGATCTTCGATAGCCCATGGGTTAGTCCAGTGCATTGTGTTCCAAAGAAAGGAGGAATAACTGTTGTTGCTAATGAAGAGAATGAATTAATTCTGACACGTTTAGTTACCGGGTGGAGAGTTTGTATCGACTATAGGAAGTTAAATGAAGTGACTCGAAAAGATCATTTTCCATTGCCATTTATGGATTAAATGTTAGAGAGATTAGCCAGAAATGAGTTTTATTGTTTTCTAGATGGATTTTTAGGGTATTTTCAAATACCAATAGATCCCCAGGACCAAGAGAAAACTACTTTCACATGCCCGTATGGAACTTTCGCGG
>BQNB010081034.1:0-29749 GCA_026074375.1 Tanacetum coccineum
CATTAACTAATTAAAGACCGAAGCTTCATCGTAGAGTGACCGAGCTTCCTTGTTCGACTCAATAAATTGAGGCTAACAAAGTGGGCTAAAGGCTCGGCCTAATACTATTAGTTATACGCTTACAATTAGACAACGAGCTATGTTATTCTAGATTATACACGGGGTGACCGAGTCTTTTTCATAATCCTAACAATCTCCCCCTAAGGGAGGTCACCCTAGAAGATGCATTATGAATTCTAGCATTCTACTTCATTGACCTTCTGTCTGTAGCTCGAAGTCTTTGATTCTTCAATCTTTGATGTCCTTGTACATTATGTAGTGAACTTTGAGATTTGTCCATTAGGCTTGTGCGATCTTTGAGATCATCATCCATCTTAAATCTCTTAATCATCCTTGTTGGGTAGCATTACCTTCATGTGACATTGTGACTTTTGGACCGGCATGCTCACACTTTTCTTGATCATGACATTACTTATCAGAGTAGCGGAAGCTGTGTTATAGGTCTTTTGGTTGTCATGGTGTCTTTGATTAAATACATTAAGTGTGAGCATGGGGCTGTGAATTGACTCCACTGGAACGAGGTATCTCCATTTCCACCATAACTTGATCCTGTAATAAAACAGTTAGCAATAAAGTGTGTGGACGAATTTGGCTTTGTCATTCACCCGAGTCTGGTTGGAATAACCTCCGGATCCGTGAGGACCGACCTGTGATCAGGTAGATTCATCTTAAGAAGAATCTCCTTGACAGGATTTCTAGTATAAGTATCAGATCATCTGATGTGTAACCATCAAAATCTCCATACTTTCATGTTCTCTGTATCGGAATGTCTCAAAGCAGACATCACGATAAGAGTGAATCAGTGGATTAAAACCCACTGATTAATGAGAAATTGATTTGAAAATCAGTCGCGTGTCACTCTGGAAAGAGTTTTGTGACACAGACACATCGAGAGGGTTTTATAGCACAAAATCAAATTTCATTAGAAACATATTTGTTTTGAAAGATGTTCACAGTCGATGTGCTAGAAAATCTGTTGTTAAGCACATCGAAAGGTTTTTCCAAAACGATTCGTCAATTCACTGCCTGGAACAAGTGTGATTCATAAAGAATCGCACCATCGTTTCTTTCCAGTTGTCACAATCTTGATCCTCAAGAGGATCTCACATGTCACCTACCAAGAGCTTGTTTGATGTTGGCTCTAGAAGGATTTCTATCTTCATTATGAGTACTTTCATATCACTCGGATGTTTTGGCAATACCACGAGGATAATGCATAGGACTCGTAAGATCTTTACTTGTTATCGGATAGTCTAATGAACAAGCATAGTTTGTATCAGTGTCTTAACGAGATTTAAGGATGATCTCATGGCTCTAGACTCAATAGTGCATTTTTGGTATTTAGTAGTCGGAGGCTGGAGCAGACTGCCACCTTTTCAATATCATCTAACTCGGAGTGAGATAGACGATAGCAATGTATTGAACTCCATGAGAAATGAAATAGAATCCTTGGGATGATCCTTGTCGGAGTGGCTAGGGAGGGTTGTGCAGCGTATCACTGGGTCCATGATACTTATCTTCAATGTCAGCAATCAACCATGTGATTCTGACAGCATATGTAGTGACCCGGTTTCTGCCTAATGTTTAAGGAGGGCTGCTTTCTTTTCACCCTTTATCTTAACATTTCTTTTTCATTCTTCAACCCCTTCAGTGCTTACCAAGACTTCATTACTAGTACCTTGTTGGGTTTATTCTAGTACTAGCTCCATCTCAGTCAGCACTCTTCCTATATTCTCACATTACTCCTTTTAAAATCATACCTAAGGACTTCTACACTAACTAGTGGATTGTCCCTGGGTAGATCCCTCCGGCTCTGGCGGGATCATGGGAACATGTACCTAACCATACCATCCTTATAACTCTGATAAAGTAAACACAGGGTCGGTCTTTTGGTACTGTTCTCTTTGCCATAAAACCATTTGAAAATCAATCAAGGTACGGGCGATGTAAACATCAAAGCATTAGTACCTCGATTGTTTTGATTCATGAAACTGCTCCCCCTTAACATGTGCGTCGATATTCGAAATTGTTTGGCACATGGAGGGAGGAGTACCTGCTTGAGTCTTAATAGATCACATTTTTATCAGATTTAATATTTAAATCACATTCTCTCCCCTGATCAAAAATTTCAAACCCTTTGAGATTTAGGATCTCAATTGATTTAAATATGTTAGAAAATTTGGGAGAAAATATGGTCTGATTAAATACAAGCCGATATTGGAACCTATATATGCTCCCCCTCAATTAATGAGGGATTCTGTTAGTGTCAGTTATGATGAGTTTATAAATGATTTGGAGTTTAACGAGAAACTCATGAAAAATTCATTAAACTGACACATAACACTGATTACCACACTACTTATTGATGTACAAGATTATGATATGAAAAACAGGACCTGACAGGTTTAAATCAGTATGAGTTAGTCATACTGTCCTCTGCAACAGTCTTTTGTCCGTCTCTGTTTTCCTTGCACCAACCAGCACTTCTAAACTCCTTTTTGAAATGTCTTTCCAGCAAGAGGTCGAACACATTTGAACATGAGCTTGTGTGGTTTTTGGTATGGGTATTGATGCTGTCTTTTCAGTAACCATTGAGATAACAAGGTCAATGAGTAGAGTTCGTTGGACAGCAAGGTCCTCTTGATGAATGGAAACATCCATCATTGATTGAATCTCGAGTTCAGCAGATGACATAGTTAAATTGGTTAGTACATATCCAGCTTGTTTCTCTGCAACTACTGCTTCCGTTTTGTATTCTCAGCTTTGTTTTCCTCATCATTGGAGACATCATGAACTTCCTTAATAGATTAAGAAAGTAAGCTGCTTGAGCTACCAGAATTGTCCTTTGGGTCATCGGGAACCTCTGGAGTAATACCAGATCCTTCACTTGAACCTTTGGAAAGTTGTTGAATTTTGTGGTCAAGCAAGCTTCTTCTTCATTTAGAAGCTTCCACAACTTCCCCCCGAATCAGCAATCCTTTCTTAAGTAGATTCACGGCTTTCTTGCATGCCGCATTAAGAAGACTTGATGTGTAAAGCCCAAATATCCAAAGTACACAATTAATTCGAAACCGTAACACCAAAGTCAATTAAGACCCGGATGTCTGAATTTCTCCTTATATGATAAAGATGACATAAATTGAAACACCAAAGTCAACTAAGTCCCGGATGTCACAATTATACCCTCTAAATAGCCAAAATGATAACACCTAAGGCAACTAAGTCCCGAATGAACACATTTCTTCTTGCAAGATACTGACTATCTAAAGGAATCACCATACTTATCAAACCTATGTGTACCTCTTTTGTCAACAGATTCTACTCCTTCAAAAATAAGCTTAGTGATTGACTGATTGGGGAAATATTAAATGAATCAGAAACATATCATCAACTTCAAGGCTTCTAAAACTATGAAATTATTTCCAAACAAACCTAAAACTGTGAGGTGTTGGTAAAATTGATCGAATGTAGTTTTAAGCCTAAGCCACTAATCATGAAATTATATTTAAGCCCATTAAGTTATTAACTTATGACAACTGAATCCCTTGGAGTTAAAGTAAATTAACTCCCTCAAATATTTCCATTAAGGTTAACTTTTTCCATATAATTACCATGACTTGTTGAAGATAATTCGAAAACACTTTCTCCCCCTCGAACAAAGACCCGTATTCTATTTAAAGATCTATTGTATTTGTTCGAGTGGTCGAGATTTCATGAAACTCTGTTTGTAATGTCGAAATCTAGTCTGATCTTGATTAGACACTCTTTTCAAAATGGTTAACCCGAAATGTTTATTAATCATAATTTTGAGACAAATCGTCGGGTTATAAAACTTGTGTCCCCATGGCAACCTAGGTCCTTCTAGTTGCAAGTTAAAAGGCGTAAGTTCCTAATTACCATATGTTGTGTTGGGAAATACAAGTCAAAAGGTCAAAGTTCTGCCACGAAAAAGTCAAAGTACTGCTAAATGAAAAAGTCAAAGTACTGCCAGTCAAAGATCGAAGTACTGCCGTGGTATAGGAAACTATAAGTTTTAATCGGTTGTTTTAGCCATTTATCTTGTAACAGTTATTAGTGATAAGTATCAATTAGTGTTTCTGATATTCAAGGACTGTACATCTACTAGTGGTTATCCTTATGTTTATAAAAGGATCTCTAGGAAGATATTTTGAATATATATAGAAAAAAAACATAGAGAAACACGATGTTAAGATTTATTAGTATTGTATTAGGGATCTGAATTTAGGCAGATTCAAAAGGTTTATAAAAAGAAATCATTTGAGAAACTATTGTGTGTTCTTCTTAAGTACTGCCAACTAGATTCCGCATAGTTGACAGTATATCAGTGTTTCATTAAGGAATATCGATCCTACAAGTGGTATCAGAGCTTGTGAAGAGACTCTGACCTTGAAGAACTTTTTAATCAATCGAAATCTTTCTAAACTCATAAAAGATGTACTGAAAAGAACCTATCGCCCACCTCGGTCGTTACTGCACTCAGATCCTATAATCAAGGAAAGGTGAATATGACATATGGTCCATGTTAGATCCGACAAGTATATCGATATCACTGATCAATTCTATGGGACATAATCACTATGGAAACCAAACCACAACTGATCCTGATCTCCCTCAGTGTCTGCACAAATTCAACTTGCTGCAAACGCAAGAAGAAACAATGAGAAAGCCCTTATAATATATTGCCTTTCTGCCATACCTGTTGACATCTTCTCAGTTTTCATGATTGTTGTAGATGCAAGTATCTTTATGGAAAGCCATTAAAAGCAGATTTGGAGGAAACGGATAAGCATCATGAAGATGCAAAAGAATCTGTTGAAACAACCAATTTGAGGACATTTACCCCTGTTGGATCTAGGGAAGAACTAGATTCAGCATCTGATAAGGTTTCAGCATATTTTAGCATGCTTGAATTACATGTTGCTACGGTGTCCATTGAAGATGAAATTTGAAAGTTTCTAAGAGCCTTCATCTGCTGTGGCATGTAGCGGCTACCATGATCGGGGAACAACCTGGATTAGACGGGAGTAGGGACTTTGAATGGACCTCTACAACAACTATAAAGGTGTATGAGCATGAATTGCGAAGGGTGTTTTCAAATTTTCAAACTCTCAAATCATTGCTTTTCTGTCCACAGAAGTCAAGGGCAGTACTTTGAAACAAGTATGCTGATACCAGCACATATTCCCAAAAAGATATTAACTCAAGCTGTTCACGAGCAAGTGCCAACTGCCTCCCAACGTGTGTTATTCACTCAGTTGAATTCATTGTTCCTGCTTTGCTCAACATGCAATCTATGCCCACAATCATGATGATGAAGACCTGCTGCAAATTGATGAAGATGCCATGGGAAGAAATTGACATTCGATGGAAGTGGCTATGATAACAGCAGGATAAGGACGTTATGAGGAAGATACGGAAGATCCATTGACCTCAAGCCAAGAATGGGATTACCCTTTGTAAGTCAAAATTGAATGCTTTAACTGTCAAAAGTTAGGTCATTTTGCTAGAGAGTGTAGATTTGCTAAATACCAAGAAAACAGAGCAAATGGTCGTAATGAAAAGAGGATTGTGGCTATTGAAGATTCAAACTCAAAAGCCTTGGTGGCAACAGACAACAATGAAGATATTGATTGGACCAAGGAATTTGATGCTGAACCAGTGACATATGCTATGATGGCACTGACTGGAGTTGAACAAATGATTGGAGCATAGAGTTTGTTGCAGAGCACATGCAAACCCCCTTGGGACTAGATGGACTTGATGATTTTGACATGGAACAACAATAGCTGATGTTGCACCAGTACTCTCTAGCTTTGATGGCTAACAACAAACCTTCAGGGGGGGGAAGGTACCTTACTGTTCCAAATGTAGTAAATCTTATAAAAAGTTGCTTGAAAGCTATCAAACTGAAAGAGATAATTTTCAAAGAGCTAGGACTGAAATTCTAGGATATCAAATGAGCTTAGAGTCATTAGAGGTCATGCTTAAAACACATGAAAAGAATGAATATGCATGGGGTGATAAGTATGAACAAATGGAATATGACTTAAAGATAAGAGATTTGAAACTAGAAGAAAAACAAAAGGAATTAGATCAAGCCTTAAAAGAACGAGATGATTTCAAAGTAAAACTTGAAAAATGGTCAAATGCTTCAGTATTCATAAAATGAAGTTCCTAAACAAAAAGATACTGTGTCTGTAAGTCATGTATAGGGATTTGGGATTGAGTCTAGCAATAGTATGGAAAGTTAGGAACATTTATTTGGGGATGAACCTTTGACTTGATCTGCGTATGAAAATTTCAAAAGCAGGAAAAGGCTACAAAGCAGTACCTCCACCTACAGGTACAATTATTCCACCTAGGGCAAATGTATCCTTTAAAGGGATAGTGATCTAGCAATTAGGAATAAAGTTGTTGATCAAGAGAAAACAAAATCTAGTCAATCAGCAATTGATAGAAATAAAGTCATAATTGAAGATTGGGTTGATAGTGATGATGAAGAGACTGATGTTTCAGAAAGTCAAAAGGAAACTGTCTTTAACTCAGAGAATAGTGAAACATCTTTTGAAAACAGGTCACCAAACAGTCAAAACAGTGTTGGTCAAGAATCTAGGACAAAGGGACTTGGGAACAAAGGGGGTAAATTATGTTTGTATGTTACAGTCCTAATCATCTTATTAAAGGGACGTGCAATCTCCATGAAAGAACCTTCAAACACACCCAATCTCATAAAAACCTAAGGGAAACACTGGTTCAAGGGAAAACAAGTACCAGTGTGGAACAACGCCAATAGGGTGAACCATAGTAATTTCTCAAGAAACTCTAGGTACCCTCACCAAAGGAGAAGTTATCTTTTTTTTTTATTCCCATCAGCAGTATTACAGGGATGGTTGATAAAGTACTGCTAGACCAACAATAACACAAACAGTACCTTCAAAAAGTACTGCTAATGTGACTTATAAAGGTGCTGCTAGATCTAGAGTACCACAGGCAGTACTTTCACGAAGTACTGATGGAAGTTATTATCCAAGGTTGGATAATAGAAGACCTAGAATCTCAAGTTACTCACCATCATCAAGGTCTTCTACCACAAGGACTCCTCATAGACCACAAAGACCCAAGAAAATTGTTAAATCTATCTGGGTAAAGAAAGGAAGTACTGTTGGATCCCAAGCAGTACTTCCACAAACTGTCAAAAAGAGTGCATATGATAAATCCAAAACAAACATGGAGACCAAAAGGGAACTATCTAGATTCTGTGAATAGGGGTAATGGATCTTACACACTCAAGCAATTTGAGTATGTAACTCCATTAGGGGTATCCAAGTCAGTTATGACTTGGGTCCCTAAAAGAGTCTAATGCTTTGAAATTGTTTGTACAGGGCAAATCCGAGATGTAAGATTCTCAGGACTATGCTATCATTGACAGTGGATGCTCTGGAAGTATGACAGGAGACAAGGACAAGTTGTCTGATTTTAAAGAGTTCAAAGGTGGTTATGTGGCTTTTGGAAATGACTCTAAAGGTGGAAGAATCTCAGGAAAAGGAACCATTAAGACATCATGCTTAGACTTTGAGAAAGTTAGCTATGTGGAGGAGCTCAAGTTTAATCTCTTATCTGTTTCTCAAATCTGTGATAAGAAGCACAATGTTCTCTTCACAGATAAAGAATGTCTTATCTATCTCCAAAGTTCAAGTTTGGTGATGACGATTTGGTATTCTTAGAGCTTTCTAGACAGAATGATGGATACCGCTTGGATCTAAAGATTATTATTCCCTCTGGTGGAATTATATGTTTTGTTGCAAAGGCAACAGAGGATGAAGCTGTCACTATGGCCACAGAAGACGGGGCATGTCAACTTCAAAAATATCAACAAGTTGGTTTAAGGCATCTGGTTAGGGTTTACCTTCAAAGAATTCATGCTTGATCACTCATGTTTGGCATGTAGAAAGGGTAAACAGCAACAGGGCATCTTGCAAGACGATTGAGAAGGACTGTCAGAGAACCTCTTGAATTTGTCACCATGGACTTATTTGGAACCTGTTTCAGTTAGAGAGTCTAAACAGAAAAAGTACTGACTTGGTGTCATGATGACTATGCAGCAAATTAGTTGGGTGTTTTTTTGCCTCAAGGATGAACATATGATATGCTTCTTGATTTGATTGTGGGTCTTAGGTAAACGAGGCTAAGACATAGAGTAAAGACCATCAGGTGTGATCATGGAAACAGAGTTCAAGAATCAACTTATGAATGAGTTTTGTGCATAAAGGAATCAAAGAGAGATCTATTGCATTGTCAGGACTCCACAGCAAAATGGCTGTTGCAGGGGGGGGGGAAGGAAAAAGAATAGGACTCTAATTGAAGCTGCTAGAAAACTAATGTTAGACAGACTCCCTTCTACCTATTCAAATTTTGGGCGAAGCAGTCAATATGCTTGTTATGTGCTTAATAGAGTTTTGGTGACTAAACCTCAAATGAAGACTCATTATGAAACTCTTGATGGGAAGATCTCCTAACATTAGTTTCATGAGACCTTTTGGATGCTCTCTGATATACTTATACTCTAGATCATTTGTGGTATGTTTGAGGCAAGTAGAGAAGGATCTGTTGGGATACTCTTCTAACGAAAGGTTTTAGAGTCTTAACCAGGGTCCTAAGAAAGGTTCAAGACTGTTCTCCCCGTCCCTCATGTAAACTTTCTTGAGAATCAGGAGAATCAAAAGGGAAAAGGTCCTGATTGGATGTTTGATCTTGACCTTTTAACTCCATCCATGAATTACATTCCTGTAAGGGAAGAAAACTATGCTGATTCAAAAGAACAAGGAATATCTTGTGATGATGTTGAAGATTTAGATGACCAGCAATTCATTGTTCATACAGCTCAGCCTATGCATCCGGAGGAACGTACTGCTGCAAAAGAAGTGTCATTGTCCTCTGAAGAACAAGCTTTACATGATGAGCTTGTAAGTTTGATGCATCAAGAATCTCTTGCCAAAGCTCATAATGATGATCAAAGGATTGCTTTTGAAGAGGAAAAGAGGAGAATATCTATTGCAAAGGGAAAAGAACATGTTGACAGTACTTTCACTCTAAGTATGCTAATACACACTTCAAAGTTACTGGCAATACACCTACAGACTCTGATGATGATACTCCAAAAGATGGTATTTTCTCTACAAACTCTTTTGATGCTGAGGAAGGCGGAGTAGCTGACTACAACAACATGGATCCTACCATTGATGTTCCCTCTACTCCCACACTTAGAATTCATAAGATTCATCCTCAAAGTCAAATTATTGGCAAAAGTACTGCTGGGGTTCAAACAAGAAGAAAGCTTCAAGACAGTACTTCAAACCAACATCAAGCATTGCTGTCTTTCATATACAAGCAAAATAGAACTAACCATAAAGATCAGCAAACCATGCTTGTTTGCTTGTTTCTTATTCTCAAGAGGAACCCAAGAAAGTCTCTCAAGCCTTAGCAGATAAAAGTTGGGTTGAAGCGATGCAAGAAGATAACTCTTCAAATTTAAGCTACAAGATGGTATGGGTGTTATGTGAACCTACCAGAAGGCAAGAGGGTGATTGGAACTCAAATTGGGTTTTTAGAAACATAGAGATATGAACGGGGTTCTATTATCAGAACAAAAGCAGCCCTAGTTGCACAAGGGTTACAAAAAAGAAGATGGTGTGGATTTATGATGATAGTATTTGCACCAGTTGCCAGATTTGATGCAATCAGCTCTTTTTGGCATTTGCATCTTTCCATGGGCCTTTTCCTGTCTATCAGATGGATGTCAAAAGTGCATTTTTTGTATGGCAACACACAGAAGAGGTATATGTCAAAACATGCCTCCCAGGTTTTGAAGTTCTGCTAATCCAAAAACAAGGTTACAGAGTTGTCAAGGCTACTTTTAGGCCTGCAATTCAAGCCCCAAGAGCATGGTGATGAAAGACTCTCCATTTTCTTTTGAAGCATGGGATATAGGAGAAGGTGGCTATTGATAAAACTTGTTTTATTAAGAGGATAGATAGAGATATCATGTTGGTACAAGTATATTTGATGGTATCATTTTGTAGATAGATCCACAAGAATCTTCTATGGTGAAGGATTTTGAAGATCTTATGCAAAAGGAATTCAAAATGAGTTCCATGGGTGAACTCACTTTCTTTTTGGGGCTTCAAGTCAAGCAATCTAATGGTGGTATTTTTCTAAGTCAAGACAAATATGTGAAAGACATTCTCAACAAATTTGACTTCAGAACCATCAAGCAGATTCCCCCACCCCCATTGAAGCTCTTAAATCTCTAGGATATAAGATGGATGAAGGTGAAGATGTTGATGTACATCTTTACAGGTTATGATTGGGTGTCTCATGTACTAAATGCTTCAAGGACCAGTACATAATGTTTGCTGTTTGTTCGTGGTGCAAGATTTCAGTACTCTAAGGTTTCTTTACATGCTTGTCAAAAGATTCTTTTTAGGCTATCTCATAACATCAACCTTAATTTGGGTGTATGGTATTCTAACACTTCCTTTTTCATTGGAAGCTTTTTCGTATAGGGGACTATGCCGGGGACAACCATGATAAGAAGATATACGTCAGGAGGATGTCAGTATCTTGGGAGTAAGAACTAGTCTCTTGGCAATGCCAAGAAAACAAACAATTGTGGTTTTCTCCTAGACAGAAGAGAATATGTAAGCAGCTGCAAGTTGTGTGCTAGGGTTCTTTGGATGCAAAAACAACTACTTGATTATGGATTTAACGTCATGAACCACTGAAAATCCATATAGAAATGAGGCACCATTTGCAATTGTGAAAAAATTCCTGTTTTTTCACTCATAGACCAAGCATATTCAGATTCGACATCACTTCATTCGAGATTGTATGGCAATGGCGCATTATAAGTGTGGTCATGGTTACTACTGATGACAAGTAGCAGATTTACTCACCAAAGGCTTTGACTTGGCAAGACTTTCAATATTTGGTGGTACAATTGGGATGATGTATAACCCATATGCTATCTTTGAGGGAGGATCAATATTAAAAGTACTGGTGATCACGTAAAGTACTGGTTTGGTTAGATTGGATTTTTGAAGCACTCTAGCTACATTTGAGGGGAGGATATGAATGATTTTTCAGAGGTTTGATGATTTGAAGAGATAGTTTGCAAGGTTGAAGGGTTGTCGTTGCACATATTTGAGTTGGACATTTTTTAAGTTGAAAGTACTGCTAAGCCAACTCAAAGTACTGCTTGCCTTAGAAAGTACTGCTTAGACAACAAAGTACTGTTCTAACGTTCGGTCAACGGTCAAACGTACGTTTTTGCGCTAAAAACGTATTTACAACGGTAACTTCATAGTTATCCAACACAACCTATAAATACTCAACTGAATTGCATTTTTCTCTCACTTTATCTCTTTTCTTTCATAACTTTTTCAATTACAACCTCCGACGCACATTAATTTCCCTTCAAATGGCAAACATTCGCACTTGTAACAAGCACAACATGATTGCGTGTGTGGCAAAGACGGCGCAGAATGCTGATTTTTATCAAATCATCGACTTTCTCACTGGCTGCTCCATTAATTACTCTTTGTTGGTTGATCCTGATCTTATTGGTCCATGGCTTCAACAATTTTGGGCTACCGCTTCTCTAAAAGTGATCAATGACGTACCTCACATCCGCGCTAAGGTAGCTGGCAAGAAGATTTTGATTTCTGAAGCAACCATTCGAGCTGACCTACTCTTTGATGATGAAAATGGAGTTGAGTGCTTTCCTAAGCAAGTTATTTGGGACTTGCTCAGAGATATTGGCTACGAGGGTAACTTAGCACAACTCACTTTCTCTAAACCTCTTTTTAGCCCACAGTGGAAGTATTTAGTTCATGTCTTACTCCACTGTTTAAGTCCTAAGAGCACTTCATGGGAACAATTCGGTACAAACATTGCCTCTGCTCTTGTAGGTCTAGCCACAAACCAAAAGTTTAATTTTTCTTTGATGATTCTAACTGGGATGCTAGGACATATTTCAAATGGTACACCTTTTCTTATGTATCCTAGGTTCGTTCAATTGTTTTTGAACAAGCAGTTAGAGGGAGTAGACAGACTCAGGACTTTTATACCATGTTTCACATTCCTTCTTTTATTTTTATTTTTCTAAGGTTTTTACATTCATGAGGAAGCATAGTACTAAGTTCTCGTGTAGGATTACACCTTTGACTCCATCTATGTTAGAGGTAGTCACAGCATTAGCAGCGGAGGAAGAACCTAGTACTAGTCCTCATTCTAGGGCTGCAAGTTCTGCAAGGGATGCTCAAGGTTCTCCAACTCAAAGTGCTGCTCATTCTCAACGTACTGCTTCAGTACAAGGTACTGCTTCCTTCCATAGTACTGCTAACTCTCAAGGAACTGCTGAAATACAAGGTACTGATAATTCTAAGGTTCGGCTGAACTCATGATGCATGCTTCTATTCCTAAATCCTCCCATTGATTATACTCCACAGATGGTCTAAAACTCTGGAGGAGATGAGGGGTACTTTTAGATGTATTTGCTTTAAACAGGGAAGTTTAAGAGACTCAAGAGGCAAACCCTTTCTCAAGCCAACTAATTCGTAAGCTCAGACCAATACTCTTTTTTTTTTTTTTTTTTTTTTTTTTTTTTTTTTTCTTTTTAAGCCACCTGTCAAAGGTGGTAGCTCCATTGGTCAAACTTCATGCTTTTGGGATAGAGAATTCAAAAACCTTAAAAGCAAAAGAGACGAAGAAAGAAGCATATAAGAAGAAAGTGTTTCAGTCAATTTGGGCGGAATAGGATGAATGGAACTTTGTCTGAAGAGCACTATGTTCAAGAAGAAGATACAGCAGATCCTTTCTTTAAGGATATTGTGATAATGGATGCTGCTGTGTTACTCATGACGTGAAAGAAAAAGTGATGAGATTGAAGAAGTTAATATTGAGGAGAAAGAAGCTTCTTAATGTAAGGAGTGGAGCACCGAAGAATTGATTTGGAGACAACTCAAAGTACTGTAGACAAGGTACTATTTTACTCCAAGGCCCTAAATTTTGAAAGATGAAGCAGGTCTTCAAGCCCACTCCGGCCAATCAAGATATGGAATCTGAAGACAACTTAAAGCTGTGATGTTTTGTCTCTATTCTAGACCAAGAGGTTGAGCATTCTGGTCCCATACAACTCAACCTCAACAGCCAACTCAAGGTACTGATCCTAAAGATAAAGGCAAAGGATAATGGTTGAAGAACCTAAAAGGAAGAAATTAACCTTACAACAAATCAGGCCTTGGAAAACTACAAAATGATGAGGAGGTTGCTAGAAAAATTTCAAGCTGGATTGGGATTGCAGAGAAGAAAGAAAGATGGTTTGAAGAATTGAAGAAAACAAGCCAAGACTACTTTTGAGGAAACTACTTCTCTTGCTCAAGAAAAGGTAATCAAATGATGAGTTTATAAAAGGTCACGGATACATTTGCAAAAACTTAGTATTCCCACAGATGTAAGGAATTGTATGCACAAAGTTCAAGCTATCTATTAAAGACTCCTTCAAAGACTTTTATTTCAATGGATTCAGCAGAAAGTAAAGGGAGATGTTGAGGATACGAGAAGCAAAAAGATCTTAAGGAAAAGGAAGCTACAATATCTAAAGAACAGCCATCAAAGAAGCCTAAGTTAAGAACAGAAACAATTGATGAGCTCAGAAATTACCTTAGGGTTGTAGACTTTGAAAAGAGTGTACACGATAAAGAGTCACTAGAAGGAATCTCCATGATTACAGAGCTCCAAGTTATTGATTCACCTGATGGAGAGTATCTTATCATTCACAGAGAGAATAATCATTTTAGGGCTTTTGATACTTTGTGGGAGATACTGCATGTCTTAGATAGACAGGATAATTTTTATTCACCTTTATCTAGGTTGTTGATGACTATTATGAGCACTTCTCAAAAATACGGAATTAGGTTTGATGCTTCTAGGTGATCTAACCATTATTTGGGAGACGGCTGAATCAAGTGATGATGACTTCTGGAAGGATCAAGAAGAATGGGAAATCATAAGATGGAGGTTTCATGAATCTTCAGGAGTGCATACGCTAGAGATAGAAGATGGCACTATGATTCATATGCTGGCTGAGAGAAGATATCCTCTATCAAGAGAGTTGATGATAAGGATGCTGGAACATGGAATGGAAGTTGAAGACGAAAGTGAGACAGCCATTACTTTGATACATCTGTTATCTTATGGACAACGCAAATGGTGACAATTCTTAATCAATGGTTCTTGATTTATCAAAATTTTCTTTTTATATATCTTATTTTGATAAAAAGATTTAACTGTGAACAAGCAGTACTCTGTTCAAAGTACTGCTAGTGTAAAACAAACAGTACCTTGATGAAGGTACTGCTAGTTAAAAGTTGTTTTTGAAATATTGTGAAGATTTGAGTGTGCAAAAAGATTTAAGGCACAAGATATTTGAATATCAAACTGTTTTAAGGGATTGAGTGTTGGTTAACCACCACACAACAAATGGTATTCAATTCACCATGTCTTACAAACATAAGAATTGACTAGTCCAAATCAAACAGTTTTGGTAAAGACATCTCAAATCTGTTGATGGTTGACAATTTACCAAAAATTGTATGGTGATCAATACACCATGGTATTACACTGAAATATTGACTACTCCAAAGCAAACGCGTTTTCGTGAAGAACTCAAATACGTTGATAGCTTGTAAATCGTTTGCTCAAAACTATATGGTTCTCAACTCACCAATGTTTTATTACTGAGAGTTGACTAGTCCTGAGCAAACGGCTTCAGGTAAAGACTAATCAAATCCGTTTATGGTTGTAATGACTTACCAAAAGTCATATAGTACTCAACACACTATGATTCATGTTCTGAGTGTTGAAGTGATTTTTAGTTCATCATGGATTATTACCTTTTCTAGGTACCAAAGAACTGACTAGCCCAAGAGTGAATGGCTACTTGGTAAAGGCTCATCAAATCCATTCATGTTGCTGAAAAGACATGTTGCTAAGAAGAACAATCTGTTTGAGGCAAAGACAAAGAATTTTGAAGGAAATGTGTATGTTCAAGATAAGATGTTTAGTTCAAGATACTCAAACAGATTGTGTACAGATACTGCTCAATGTGAAGCTTAAAAAGATTCAAAGGCAAGTACTGCTTTCAAGACCAAAAACAGATGATGCGAACAAAGGAAAGACCTAATATATAAGAACTTGAGTCAGCAGTAGAATTCAAGTTTAGGGGAGGATTGTTGTGGAAATACAAGTCAAATGGTCAAAGTTTCTGCCATGAAAAAGTCAACGTACTGCTAATGAAAAAGTAAGTATGCACAGTCAAAGATCGACAGTATGCCGTGGATATATGTACTAATAAAGTTTAAACGGTTGTTTTAGCATTTATCTTGTAACAGTTATTAGTGATATGTATCCAATTAGTGTTTATGATATCAGGACTGTACATTACTAGAGTTATCCTTATGTTTATAAAGGATCTCTAGGAAGATATTTGGAATATATAGAAAAAATATAGAAAAACACAAGTTAAGATTTATTAGTATAGTATTAGGGTTCTGCAATTTAGGCAGATTCAATAGGTTTATAAAAGAAATCGTTTGGATGAAACTATTGTGTGTTCGATCCTACATGTTGCATTCTAAATCTTAAAGGATGACACAAGTAACATCTAAAGCTTAAATGAGTTAAAAATACATTAACTCCCTTTTAAATCATGATCCGTTACAGTCAAACCCTTTTTGTTTACTCCATGATTGAAAAAAACATTTTGAAAGAATTATTAGCACATTTCTCCCCCTCAAATAATGTCCCGTTTTCTATTTAAAGAGTTGTGGACATTGTTTGAGTGATAGAAAATTCTTTTAAAATCTTTTTCTGATGAGAAGCTGAGATGACTGATTTGGTTTTTGAAAGACAACACCTTTTTCACCACGTGTAACACAAATAATTTTTTAGAAGAATCATAGACGAAAAATCATTTGGTTAAAAAGAAGACTTCTCTTCTTGATCAAGAAATAATGCACTGAAGCGTACATTAGATCGAGGTTGCAAGGATATAAAGTAATCCATGCCCGGGAGAACTTAATCACCCGTTGTTAGGAACAGCCGTCTTTTTGGCGACGTGCTTTCCTCATTTTGAAAAGCGGGTTGCAGTCTGAAATAACTGAGCTTCATTTAAAGACCCGTGTCATTATTGAACGACATTTCTAGGACCGTAAATGATATCGATAAACGAAAGACATGTCTTGAAGAAACACTATTTTTGGAATTTTCTATTTTCTGATTTTTGTATTTTTCTTTTTTGATTTAAGTATGTACATATTTACAAAGGATACGTGAAGCCAATCCGTTACACATCCTGATCATCCTGAAGACTTTTGAGTGTCTCCGGCTTCATGACATTGGTGAAGCCAATTCGTTACTCATCCTGATCATCCTGAAGACTTTTGAGTGTCTCCGGCTTCATACACTTCATGCCAAGCCTTGGGAGAATGAATTCGAATCGTTCTATGGCACTCTTGTTGTCATAGTACAGAGGGATGCGATTGTAAGCGAAGCCATAATCTGATAATTGAGACCGCATCTATAGGATTTGGGCACAACAACCAGACATCGCGATGTATTCAGCCTCTGTAGACGAGATGGACGTGCTAGTTTGCTTTTTTGATGACCAGCTGACTAACTTATAACCAAGGAACTGAGCACAGCCAGATGTACTTCTGCGAGTGTCCTGACAACCTGCATGATCTGCATCTATGTATGCTGTTAGTGCCATGGCGGTGTCTTTCGGATACCAAAGACCCATATTGATGGTTCCTTGGAGATACCGAAAGACCCATTTAACTGCCTCAAGGTGCTTTTTAGTGGATGAAACCCTGATAGGAATGGCGGATGATCTACAAAATATAACATCTAGATTGATATCTAGCACACATGCACACAACAAATACTAGGTCAGGTCTACTGGCTGTGAGGTACATCAGGGACCCAATCATGCTGCGATATTTGGTCTGGTCAACAGGGGTCCCTGAGAGGTCTTCATCCAGTTTTGTTCGCTCCACCATAGGAGTGTCAACAGGGTCACTTTTATGAAGATCAAATTTCTTTAAAATCTCATTTGCATATTTAGATTGATTAATGAAAATGCCTCTAGGATTTTGAGAAATTTGTAAGCCTAAGAAAAATGATATTTGACCCATCATCGACATTTGAAATTTAGAACTCATTTCATTAGAAAAACGGTCACAATCTTTGGGGTCGGTCGAGGCAAATATGATATCATCAACATATATTTGAACATGAAGAGTGTGTTTGCCTGTTTTCCGAATGAACAAGGTTGGATCGACGACACCCTTGGAGAATCCTTGTGCCAGAAGAAACTTTGACAAAGTGTCATACCATGCCCGGGGAGCCTGTTTTAACCCGTAAAGTGCTTTCTTCAGACGATAGACATGATGTGGACGTTCTGGGTCAACAAAGCCTTCCGGTTGGTGGACATAGACTTCTTCTTTGAGCTCGCCATTTAAGAATGCAGTTTTCACGTCCATTTGATAAACTGTCATGTTTTTGCTGGCGGCATTGGCAATGAATATCCTGATTGCTTCAAGACGAGCAACCGGGGCGAAGGATTCTTCAAAATCTAGACCTTCCTCTTGACGAAATCCTTTTGCTACAAGACGTGCCTTGTTTTTCAACACATCACCATACTCATCAAGCTTCACCTTATAAATCCACTTGAGAGCAATAATCATGGCACTGTCTGGAGGTGGTACTAATTCCCATACGTCCAGTCGATCAAATTCATGGATTTCGTCTTGCATGGCTTGAAACCAGCAGTCTTCAGTAGCTGCAGATTGGAAGTTTTTCGGTTCGACTTTGGACAGTACGGAATTGTAGAAGCACCACAAAGCATCCGTAGCAAGCTGTTTCTGAGTGGATACCGGTCTAGAGGGATTCCCAATAATGTTATCAAGAGGATGAGAGTCAGTCCATTTCCGGATATGTTCATGAGGTTGAGTGGATTGGTTGAGTTCGGGCATCATGATTTCCCCAGATGATGAAGCTTCAGAGTTATAGTCTGGGGCGAACACATTAACAAATGGTTCGGGATCAGCTGCAGCAAACGGATTAACTTCTGCGTATGGCTCACCTGCTAAACCATGATGAACCGAGGATGAATGATGATCCATTGGTGATGATGTATGACTTCCCGAAGGTGCGTCGAGATCAATAGCAATAGACACGGATGGACCTGTAGGTATGACCGGGTCTTGAGCTACACGAGGTAAAGGATTCTGACGGATACCCGGTGGGTTAAAATACTCATCAAACATGGGTTGGAATAACATCTCCAATTCTTTATTCGTGGGAGGTGCATATGGTATAGCAGGAGCCGGATTGGGTACGAGCCCTGAACTGATAGGTCCAGGCGTCAACAGGTTAGAAGCGGGTCCTGAACTGAATTGTACAGGAGCCATTTGCTCAGTCAGCTCATCGAATGTAACGTGAATAGTCTCCATTATTTGTCGGGTTCGTTTGTTGAAGATTCTGTAACCCTTCCTGTTTGGTGCGTAACCAACAAAGATTCCAATATCAGCCGTTGGTTGTAGTTTTCCAAGATCCTGACTGTCATTTGTAGGGTAACAAAGTTTGTTGATGAGAATGGTCATAAACAAGAATATTTCTCTTCTTCCAACGATAAAGCACACTAAAGCGTACACCTTTCTTTACTTTGAGGAATGGGGCCTGAAGTGTTGTCAGCAGACGCCATAAGTCGTTGAAGAGCGAGGCTTGAACTGATGTGAACAGACGTCATTTTGTTGTTGAAGAGCGAGGCCTGAACTGATGTAAACAGACGTCATTTTGTCATTGAAGAGCGAGGCCCGAACTGATGTGAACAGACGTCATTTTGTCGTTAAAGAGCGAGACCTGAACTGATGTGAACAGACGTCATTGTTCATGTGCATCAGATTTGTATCCCTTGAACCATTGGTTTATGAGATATCAGTCTTTTCGGCAACCAAACTTTGAGTCTTTCCTTTATAAGATTACAAGATGTACCTATACTTGAGTTAGTAGTACCTGCACTGACATTAAGAGTTTGATCGCATTCATATGGGTTAGTGATATCACCATTTAAACCATTTGGAGGTTCACTGTCAACTTTGGTTGTGTTATTGGTGAACATCTTTCTAGTAGGTATCTACCTAAGACCAGCAATCTTAAAAATTCTACCTGTCGGTTTCCACCTAAGACAAGATCTAGGAGTGTTTGGTTTCTTATGCATAGCGGAAGAATTCTTGGGAGAAAACCTTTGTCCTATAGCAATCTGCCTACCAGGTTTCTGAGTATGACTCTTTGGTTCTACGGGTTTGTTTTTGTTTCTAGTCTTAGGGGATTGAACCTTAGCATGAGAATCCACCTCTTTCAAGAATTTTGTTATACAATTATCATGATTTGCATTAAATATACATTTATGACACGTAGAGCAAACAAAGTGTTTGGAGTCAGAATAAGAACAAGAGATTCCTAGAGTGGTCCACTAACTAGCGACATACCATTTGACATTCCCCCAACAACTCTTAGATACTGGCAAACTCCTAGATATTTATTGTGGCTCCTAGGATTTTTTTTGCTACCATAAGAATTGTTTTGTAGACTAGTAGTTATGCATCACACTATGCCCTTGTATTCCTATTTCTTTCTTGTGTCTTTTTCCTAGCTCCTCAGTAAGTGATTATGATCCATAACACTTGAATCTTACAGTTTCTCTTTACTATCCTAGATACCAGTGCAATCACGAGATGAGGATTTGCAGGACATATTTCTCAAACTTTAGGCAAATAATTAGGAGTACTGTTTGGACAAAACGTTAATCACATCAACTTGGGAGGCAAAACCGTGTTTGGAAAGTTAGGTCGTTCAATTTAAACGCATTCGGTTGTCGAACAACTGATTGGTTTTCTGGTGTTGTAAAACCGTATCCTCAAGGATTGATGGTTTTGCCAAACTTAGTAATCCACGCTATTTTCTTTTAAACATTCTTAATTCGTTTTTCAATGCTACATTCACAAAACCTTTTCCTGAATCTGTGTCTTTTAAATCAGCATTTTCAACAGTCTTACTATTTATTTGAGCAAATCATGAGTCATTAGTGATCTTTTGTGCTGAATTCGTGTCATTTTGATAGAATCAAAAAGACTAGTAATTCCCTTGTTAAATGCTCAATTTTTTCTTATTTATCTTTCTCATTCTCTACTAGTAATAGTTAGCCACACTACTTTCTAGTTTCAATGTGTTATTTTTTCAAAACATCAATTGTCATGTTAACCTGGGTTCATTACTTGCCTTCCCTTCACACTTTTAAGTGATTCTTCAATTTGCAAATTAGTGTGGTTTTGGCCTGTAGCTGAGCTTTCAAATCATTTATCTAAAAAAATTTATGAAACTCAGGAGACTCCTAATTCTTACATGGTTTGTTACTTGAAAACTTTTTTCCTTTTGTTGCATTGATATTTTAAGTGAAATACAATGTTTTTTAAGTTGTAAAAATCTATTTGAATGTTAATTAGAAACTTCTTTTTCAACCATGTCATTCGTTTTGAGAAACTCAGCCTGAAGCAAAGGACTATTTACTGATCATGTTCAGCATCCTGGTTTATTCTCTCCACCCCTATGACACAAAATTTGTTAAATCAGTAGTGTATGCATCACCTTTTCAACAGATAAGAAGTCATAACATTTGGTTCAGATTGATTTAGTATGTTTTTGTACAATAGCAAGGACATTAATGATGAGTAGTCAAATGTACCTCAGTAGAGGCACTTGGTCATATACTGGTCTGATATCGCAACCACAACATGTGTGATATAATTCCTACACTGCTGCTTGTAATATGTCTCATCTGACTGTCCACTGCATTCTGTAAACAACTAAACAACATCCAATTCTTTTACTCCCGAAACTAACCTTACTCTCTCTTGACAGCATTGTCTTTCCTTAATCCTTCTATCATACTTCTTTTGATGATGTGTTTCTTTCAGCAACAGAACTTCTTACCATTAGCCATGTGTAGCGTAGTGTTTTCTCTAAACTGTTTAACTTGGATACTATTTATTCAGCAAAATGCTTGTCTTTCATTTCACTGTCATAAATCCAAGAAGTGCTGCCAAATCGATGAACTCTAAAACTGTTGTTGAGCACCCAAAAATGCAGCAAGGATTTATCTTCTTGAATTCATCTTTGTCAAGCTGCCTTTGTAAATGACCAAGTTAAGGGACATCGGTACATCGTTGAAAGTCTCATTAAAAATCTTTTTTTATATGGACCCAAAATTGGTCAGAAATGCACGTTCCGGATACTCTCATGGATTTGATTCATCCGTAAGGAAAGAACCAGAAGAATGAATGAAGTTACCGGAAAGATGTCATGCAAAATTTCGTTGCATTTTCTACAAAAAGTTGCAACTGATGCAATTCTTTCTCTTGAATGTCATCGAAAGCTTTAGACATGATTGATTAATTGTGTTATGATAATCGTTGGATTGGTACAATGATTAGTGATTGTATGTTAAAAGTGATGATGTTGTAATAGAATAAGGTGATAAGTGTTTAATTATGCTTTGGTTGTTTAAATGAGGTTACATAATGAAGATAATATGACTTAGGCAAAACTCATTTAAGAATCGTAGACAAAATCTCAGTGAAGAAGCTTAGTCAAATCATCATTGAAGAAGCATAGACAAATCTCAGTGAAGAACTTTAGACAATCTCAATAGACAAAACGCCGAACTAATCTCAATAGAACAAAACGCAGAGACAAATCTCAAGAGACAAAACGCAGGATACAAAACACGAAGAACAAAACGCGAAGAAACAAACGCAACCAAGAAATGAAATGGACAAAGTCTCCCCTAGGCAAAATGCAAGATAGGTCTTCAACTTGGGATAAAACGCAGGACACAAAACGCAATGAGAAGGAGACAAAATGCAGTGACGTATCTTGGGCAAAACGCAATCAACTCTTGAGACAAAACGCAATCAAGAAATTAATTGGGCAGAGTTTTTCCTAGTCAAAACGCAATAAGGGTCTTCAACTTGAGACAAAACGCAGCATACAAAACGCAACCTGAAGAAGTAACCAAAATGCAATACACAAAACGCAACAGACAAAACGCAACTGCTGTACCACACTAAAAGACAAACTGCAGTGTACTATTCTCTGACAAAACGCAAAGACAAAACGCAACTAAGAAACGTCTTCCAGGGAGACAAAACGCAGTTTCCAAAAAAGCTTCAAATCACCAAAAATCACCCTTTTAAACTTTGATCTTGGAATTTTCTTGCAAACTTGGTACTAGAAGGTTAAAACTACACTAAAAACACTATCTTTAACACCACAAACTTGAGAATCAAAGAAAGCCAATGAGAAAACTAAAACCTTCAAAAACCCAAATTTTTGATCAAATCTACCAGAGTAAACGCACATACGAATCTATGTTAATCATCCATGTCACTGATACCAATTATATATATATTAGATATCAAAACGACAAGCCTAGGAATTGATGGGTATGGTCCTGAAACTCGAGAGAGAAAGAAGGAAGTTCTAGTAAGAGAAAGACTTTTAGTGTGTGTTTGTTATACAATGAACAACCAACTCCTTCCCATGGCTGGAAAGGGGGTATAAATACATGTGTTTCTATGCCCTAATAGGCTTTGGTAGAGGGGGGGGGGGGGGGGGGGCTTACCAAGTGTTAAACGACCCCCCAATACCATTGAAGTCATACGCATTACGATGTAAAACTATAACGATGCAATTTCTAGTTAATACATGGGGTGACCGAGTCTTTTTCGTAAACCTAACAGTCGTTTAAAAATGCTTTTAAAACAACAGGATCCAATGATGTTAGAAAAGAAAGTTATTACTACACCAGTCGATTATGCTGCTCTTAACCAACTTTCTCAAGATTTTGAAACACAATTTGTTCCACAAACTGAATTATCTGCTGAACAAGCCTTTTGGTCTCAGAATTCTATGGATTCTTCATATCCGAATCCTTCTTGTAGACCCACCAAAGTTGAGGTTCCGAAAGAACTTCCTATAGTCAGCATGGTAAATACGAGTTTGAAGAAACTCAAACACCATCTTGTTAGTTTTGACGTGGTTGTCAAAGAAAGAACCACAACCATAGCCATTACTGAGGGCTCATGGGGGTTTGAACATACAAATGCTTGTTTTAGGGATGAAATAATTCCATTTGTAAAAGCTCTGAAGGACTTATTCAATACATTCGATCAATATTTAATTGATGAACTTTTTGAAGTCTAACATGTCTTTCATCAAATAGAACAGGCTATGGAACAACATCGTTTAGAGTAAAAAACGTTTAAAGTTAAAATGAGTAAAATTTTAAATGAAAACGAACGGCTCTTGGAACAAGTAATTAGCAAAGATATAGTGAACATAATTGTGAATTCTTCTGTAAATAATGCTTATGTGAATGTGCAAAGTGTATCAAACTTGAGACTGAGCTTCTCAACAAAAAGTATTTCGTTAAAAAAGAGATTTACAATAAACTATTCAGAAGTTTTACCACTCTTGAAAAACATTGCATCTCTTTAGAAGTTAATACTCAACTTAATTAGGAAATTTTTCAAAGAGACAATTCTGTTTCAAATCAAAGTGCTCCACGTTTTGAATAATATTTTGAATTAAATGAATTGAAAGCTCAGTCCCAAGAGAAAGACACGGTGATAAAGAAGTTGAAAGAGAGAATTAAATCTCTAACGGTGATAAAGAAGTTGAAAGAGAGAATTAAATCTCTAAGTAAAAAATATGAATGAGAATGAGATCAAAAAGGACATAGAAGAGATTGAAACTATAAATATTGAATTGGATCATAAGGTGTCAAAGCATATTGCTGAGAATGAACATTTAAAGCAGACCTATAAGTAACTTTATGACTCGATCAAACCAACACGAATTCGATCAAAAGAATAATGTGATGCTTTAGTTAGTCAAGTAAATCAAAAGTTTGTAAAATCTCTGATTTAAATGTAAGTCTTCAGGAAAAAGATGTGGTCATCACAGCTCTCAAGAATGAATTAAGAAAGCTTAAAGGAAAGGATTTAGTTGAAACTGTTGTTACCAAACACCCTTTTACTCCAGAAATGCTTAAAGTTGATGTTGAACCTATAGCTCCTAGATTGTTGAACAATAGCACAGCTCACTCTGACTACCTTAGGCACACTCATGAACAAGCTGCGATTCTTATTGAAATAGTAAAACAAGGAAAATCACAAAATCCTCTAAATTATTCCTTAGAATCTGCTTGTAAATATACAAAACACATTCAGGAGTTGATTATAATAATCAGACAAACCTACCCTAGCATCAACAATTCAAGTGACAAATTAGTGGCTGTGACCCCAAAGAACAAGAACAAAAGAGTTAGACTCACGAAGCCCGTCACATCCTCAGGAAACAAAATCACAAAACAGCTTCTTCATCAAACCTAGTTTCTAACAAACCTACGTTGTCTTCTACAGGAGTAAAACCGTCTACTAGTGCTAGCAGATCACAGCCTTCAGGCAATACAAAGAAAGATAAGATTCAGCAAACACCAAGTAGTGCTTAGAAGAATAATGTAGAAGCCTACCCTAGGACAGTTAAATCTAGTTTGAAAAATAAGAATTGTTTTGATGAACCTAACAGAAATGCAAATGTGAAGCATTCCAAGCTTAATGCGAATTTTGAACTTCTATGTGTTAAGTGTAATGGTTGTATGCTTTCTGATAATCATGATTTGTGTGTTCTTGATTTTGTCAATGATGTGAATGCTCGTAATAAATCTAAATCTATTAAGAAAAGCTCAAAGAGAAAATTTGGAAACCAACAAGAAAAGTGTTCATAAATATTGGATACACTTGGAGACCTACTGGTCGGACCTTCACTATTGTAGGAACTACGTGCCCTTTAACTAGGATAACCACAACTGCTAAAGTGTCCCTTAAGAAACCAACTGCTCTAGAAAGCGATACACCTAAGCCTGTGGTAACATTGGTTTACTCAAGGAAACCTAAGAAATCTAAAACTAATGTTCCCATTAGCAAACCTAAGAATATTAAATCTTTATCTGCTAACAAAAAGGAACCTAGTAACTCTTGGAGATCCATATTTTCTGATGTTCCATCTTCCTCTCTTGATGAATGCAGGTCGTCTAAATTGTTCTCTGGTATCTGGACTTCGGCTGCTCTAAGCATATTACTGGAGATCGCTCTCAGCTCACCAATTTTGCCAATAAATTTTTGGGTACTATAAAATTCGGAAATGATCACGTGGCAAAGATATTAGGATATGGTGATTATCAAATTAGGAATGTGACGATCTCAAGGGTTTACTGCGTGGAAGGACTTGGACATAACTTACTCTCTGTTGGGTAATTATGTGATTCGAACCTTAAAGTTGCTGCTTCATTCGTAATCTAGAAGGTGTTGATCTACTGACTGGATCTCGAGGCAACAATCAGTATACATTGTCTCTTAGAGATATGATGGCGTCCTCTCTAATATGTCTCTTGTCCAAGGCTTCGAAGACTAAATCATGGCTATGGCATCGACGTCCGTCTCATCCGAACTTTGGCGCAATCAACCATTTAGCTAGACACGGTCTTGTTCGAGGTCTCCCTAAGCTAAAATTTGAAAAGGACCATCTGTGTTCTGCTTGTGCAATGGGCAAAAGCAAGAAGAAACCCTACAAACCTAAATCTGAAGACACCAACCAAGAAAAACTCTATCTCTTGCACATGGATCTTTATGGACCAATGCGTGTCACAAGTGTTAATGGAAAGAAGTACATCCTCGTCATTGTTGATGATTACTCTTGATTTACATGGGTAAAATGCTTAAGGTCAAAAGATGAAGCTCCAGATTTCATAATCAAGTTTCTCAAGATGATCCAAGTGCGGCTTAAAGTATATTTCCTACGAATCAGAACATATAATGGAACTGAATTTGTTAATCAAACTTTGAGTGAATATTATGAGAAGGTTGACATCTCTTATGAAACATCTGTTGCTCGCTCTCCACAAAAAAATGGTGTCATTGAAAGACGTAATCATACGCTAATTGAAGCTGCCCGCACAATGTTGATTTATGCAAAAGCTCCATTATTCTTATGGGCAGAAGCAGTTGCCTACTAATTTATAACCAACACACTTGTCCATCATACGTCAACCGTCACGCGAAAACACCATATGAGCTTTTACATGACAAACTTACCGACTTATCATTTTTCCATGTATTTGGTGCACTCTGCTATCTGACAAAATTATAGTGAGAACTTGGTAAGTACACTGAAAGCTGATATTGGTATTTTCATTGTGGCTATGCCCCCAGCAATAAAGCAATTGTGAATTTACAATCGACGAACCAGACAATCGAATAAGGCATTCCAAGTAATTTTTTGATGATTTGACAGCAATGGCTTCTGAACACAGTAGTTCAGGACCCGCACTTCATGAAATAACTCCCGCAACAATCAGTTTAGGACTCGTGCCAAACCCTCCTCCTTCAACACCGTTTGTACCACCTTTAAGAACTGATTAGGATATTTTGTATCAACCACTGTTTGATGAATTACTTAACCCTCCATCAAGTGTTGATCACCCAGCCCCTGAAGTCATTGCTCTAATTACTAAAGTAGTTGCTCCAGAACCCGCTGTATCAACCGATTCACCTTCCACAACAACTGTTAAACAAGATGCACCATCACCTTGTAACTCACAAACAACACCTAAAACTCAATCTCCTGTCATTCCTAATGATGTTAAAGAAGACAATCATGACTTAGATGTTGCACACATGAATAACGATTCATTCTTTGGTATTCCAATTCCAAAAAATCATTTTAAAGCATCTTTTTCTTCGGATGTTATTCCTACTATTGTGCACACTGCTGCTCCTAACTTAGAGCACATTACTAAATGGACCAAGGATCATCCTTTAGACAACATCATCGGTGAACTCGAAAGACCTGTTTCCACAAGACTCCAACTCCATGAACAAGCCTTATTTTGTTACTACGATGCCTTTCCAACATCAGTTGAACCAAAGAACTATAAAGACGCATTAACTCAAGCATGTTGGATTGAAGCAATACAAGAGGAGTTGAATGAATTTGAACGTCTTGAAGTCTGGGAGCTCGTTCCTCGTTTAGATAAAGTGATGGTTATTACTTTAAAATGGATCTACAATGTGAAACTCGATGAATTAGGAGGAATTCTAAAGAACAAGGCTCGTTTGGTTACTCGTGGTTACCGTCAAGAAAAGGGAATTGATTTTGAGGAATCCTTTGCTCTAGTGGCTAGGCTTGATGCTATTATAATTTTCCTCGCATATGCTGCTTACATGAATATGATCGTCTACCAAATGGATGTTAAGACGACTCATGACCGGCATTACCTGCGCAAGAAGTTATGTCAAGCCAACTGTGACGGTTTGTGGATCAAGGCAATCTGAATCATGTGTACAAGCTTAAGAAAGCTCTCTATGGGTTGAATCAAGCTCCTCACGCGTGGTACAATCTATTGTCGAAGTTTCTACTCTCTTATGAATTCTCTAAAGGAACCGAGGAACGCGAACATTGTCATCAGATACAAGGCTAAGAATTTCTCTATGGTACAAATCTATTGTTTGATGATATAGAACTTTGCATCTACTACACCGAACTATGTGACCACATTATTTAAAATAATGTGATTCTAAGTATAAGATTGTCGATGATGGGGCAAAATAACAACTTTTTCTAGTGACTACAGAGTTTCATCAAAGAGTCCCAACGCATATTAAAACCAGTCTAAATATGCTCTGGAATCTTTAAAAAAATATGCTATGGAATCTTGTGACCCCGTGGATACTCTCATGGTGGAGAAATTCAAACTGGATGAAGATACACACCCTACACACTATCGTGGAATGGTGTGCACTCTTATGTATCTCACAGCCAGTAGACCAGACCTTACATTTGTTGTATGCATGTGTGCCCGGTATCAGGCAAAGCCTACCGAAAAGCACTTACATGCTATAAAAAGAATCTTTAAATACCTAAGAGGAACCGTTAATAGGGGACTCTAGTATCCAAAGGATTCTTCTATTGCTCTAACAGCTTATGCAGACGCTGATCATGCGGGTTGCCAAGATACTAGACGAAGTACATCTGGAAGTATGCAATTATTGGGAGACAGACTTGTTAGCTGGTCATCAAAAAGGCAGAAAAGCGCTGCGATATCCAGTACGGAAGCTGAATATATAGCCTTGTCTGGCTGTTGTGCTCAAGTCCTTTGGATGAGATCACAGCTTACCGACTATGGTCTTGGATTCAATAAAATTCCAATGTACTGTGATAACAAAAGCGCTATTGCCTTATGCTGCAACAATGTTCAACATTCTCGATCGAAGCATATTGACATCAGATTCCACTTCATCAAAGAGCAAGTGGAGAATGGAGTAGTAGAGCTTTACTTTGTCAACACGGAGTATCAACTAGCGGACATCTTCACTAAAGCCCTATGCAGAGAAAGAATTGAATTTCTTATCAACAAGCTGGGAATGCGAAGTTTTACGCCTGAGACACTGAAACAGTTGGCAGATGAAGCTGAAGAATAGTGGTGGTACCTATTCTGATATCCTGTGTATCATATGTATATATTCAAAACCAGAAAAACCAAAAAGATTTTTCATTTTCAAAAATCTTTTATAAAAACAAAATACAAAAATATAAAATATTTAAAACCAAAGAAAAAATATAAAAATGAGAAAAATATAAAAAGAGGTAATAATGGAATGTCTTCTGAAAATCGATAACATTTATGGTCTTAGAAATGTCATTCAATAATGATACGAGGCTGTAAACAAAGTTCGAGCAGAAGTTCCAAATGTTTTCAAAACATGCCAAAAAAATGGCTTGCTGTTATTTCAGATAGCAACCTGGTCATCATCTTAAAGGCAAGTATTTCAAAAAGAAAACTTATCCTCTCAACAGGAATTTATTCTCGGGCATGGTCTACTTAATGACCATGCAAAGGCTTGTGTTTACTTTACAACACAACCCGTGCTTCCTATATTACCATAAGTGTACATGTCAGTGCGCGTATGTGTAAAATAAGAGAAATCTTATTTCATGGTGTTTGATTTTCAAAAATAAAACATTAAGTCATCAGAAAATGTTTTTTCAAAGACATTCGACTTTTCAAACAACGACTACAGCTCTTTAAATAGAAAACAAGTCATTGTTTGAGAGGGAGAAAATGTCAAATATCTTCTTCATAATAATAATGTGCTTAAAAGGAAAAAGATTTTAAACAATAACGGATTAACATTATTAAGGAAAGTTAATTAAGTTTAGCTTATGTGTGCCTTATATGTTATGTGTTTATGTAGGGAGTTTAAAGTGTGAACTAAGTGGTTAGGTATGCTAGCTAAAAACATTAGGGACTATTTGTGCCAATTGTTAAACTCCATTTTCCTAATAAAACTTACATGAGAAAAATTAAAAGGGATATGTAACATGGGGGGTGAAAGTGAAAAAAAAAACCAAATTAGTTTAATATTACCCC